>VZSZ01005125.1:39501-55552 GCA_013398815.1 Ibidorhyncha struthersii | reverse complement strand
TTTTTTTTTATTATTTACCCCTCCCTTCTGTCTGAGCCATTCCCCCTCTCCCCCACCGGAGAGATTTACAGCCCTTTCCCGAGTTCGGCATCCCAACAAAGGCCTTAAAAACTGCATCACAGGGCTGGGATTTCCCACCTCCGTTCAAATGCCAACCAGACCAGGGGTGCCCCAGCTGCCCCCCCCAGCGATTTGGATGCTGTAGCTGTACAGCACCGAGCACAGGGGGAGCGGGCGCCCTGGGAGATGCAGCAATGCAGACTCCAAAGAGCGAAGAACAGCATATTCCCATTTCTGATGGAAATGCATTTTTTTTAAAGTTTTTTTTTCTTCTCTTTTTTGCTTTGCTAGCACCCTTTTTTGTCAGATTTCAGGAGTGTATGTGCAAACTCAGTCTGGTGATCAGCTCTCGCTGTGCTGCAGGCGATCACCCAACCGGCTTGCACCCGCCCTTCCGGGGGCTGCTGATGATGGAGAGGGACCAGGGAGATGGAAGAGCTGTTTCCTTTATGCTAAAACCATCTGACATGGACCTACAGCTGCATTTAAGGTCTTAGCAGCAAATGGGTGGTTCAACATTTCCTGCAGCATCTCATCAAAACAAAAACGGGGTCGGTGTTGACGAACCAGACCGTGTCAGGGAATGGGAATGGGCGCGGGAGCCTGGTGGAACCCTGTCCCTGGTTTGGTTTTGGCATGGGATGAGCAATCCTGGGACACGGCTCAGGAAGGAGCAAGACCAGGACCCTTTCCTGACAGACATGTTGTATGCAGACACCCAGATTTGATAGCCAAGAGCATTTAATCGCACGGACGTGGCCAGACAAGGTCAGTTGGCCTCAGGGCCAGAGACCAGGTCCACCACGGGTTAGTTTACTAGCAGAGGTGTCGCTACCAAGGCTGGACATCCATCTCATCGCAGTAACAGACCACACACTGTCACCCACTCCCTCTTCTGTAAATGTTTATTTTTAATTTGGTTGTGTAATGGATTTTGAATGAGCTGCCATAAGACACCAGTGAAAGGCTGAAGCCAGGTCCCTCTGAAGTCTCTTCATGGGTTTTGAATGTTTTTTGGCCTGAATTTATCTCCTTTAAGTTGTCTTCACCCAAAAAACCTGTGGTGGGGAGCTGCTCTTCTCCTCCTCCCAAAACGTTCCCCGTGGTGAGGCTTTAACCCCAATCACCTGCAGTGGCCACCTGAGATTAGGTGTAGTGAGTTAAAATAGACCTCTGCAACACTAACACTCTCTGTACCTATGGCAGAGACTTTTTTTTTTCCTTTTGCTCAGATGAAGCGAGGTCTTTCTGTTACACTCAGAGCTGCAGAAGCTGCCAGTTCCTGGAGCTACGTCCCACAGCATCACCAGGCACAGCACCCTTTCCAGAGGATACCTGAACCCTTGGAAACACTTGGATCCAAGCCTGGGTCCTTATGAGGATGTGGTTTTGCAACGCCAAAGCCGGGAGTTGCCTGCTATAGTGGTAATTCCCTCCGGGCTTTCCAGGGAACACAAATCTCCTGTGCCAATCCAAGCACCACAAATGCTATAAGGTAGATGTGCCCTATTACCAGCTAAATCTCATCTGGACCTTCTGAGGTGTATCTGTGTCACCAGAAACGGGCAGAAATGGCCATTCCTCTTCCATAACAGCAGCAGTTCAACACAGCTTGGATTTGAACCATTTGCTTTTTCCCCTGGCTCCTGGCCTTGGGGTATTTGTTCTTGCAGGCATCCTGCCAACAAAGCATGGAGGAGCTGGACCTCCCAGTAGGGGAGTGTGGCCATTCTGTGGGACCAAATGCTGGGACCACCTTGTAGGAGCATCAATGGTTGCTTCTGCCATGTCCCCAGTAGCCAATTTGGCTAAATCACGACAGTTGGTCACCAAATAAATGCCTTTCCCCTAAAACAATGTCCTTGGGGCTTGGCCTGCCTGGACTGGGATGGCAAGAGGAGGCTGTGGTGCTCTCAAACATCACTATTCTATCCTAGCCAGGTGCAGCCTCTACTCCCTGCACAGGGACTTATACCAGGAAAGTCCTCTGACATGGTTAGAGGGCCACTTGAGAGGCAGTCAACCTGGAAATGTGGTAGAAGTACCTACAGAGGGCAGCAGGTCTCCAGCTAATGCTGTCCCCTGGTCACCCCAAGGGGACCGATGCAAGCACAGAAGACCTGCAGAGGGTTGTGGTCACCTGGCTGCTCATCTCCACGGATCACTGAGAGGCCTGGGACTGCCTTTTGCAGTATTTTGCTCTGTTGTTTAGTGTGGGTCAGCTTGCTTAAGAGATGTCTTTTCCCACCTGGGCTGGCACAAGGCCTCTGAGCGACACAGGCGAAATAGCCCACTGCAAGGACAAGCCCCTTGCACCCATGCGTTTGGCCCTCCTCTGCTCCTGGATGATGCTGAGCACCCACCCCTCACCCTACTGTAATGATGTTCATGCTGGGACTGAGGAATTGCCTTTCCCATGGAAAAGGTTGTCCACCTTTGCCTTCAGGCCCAGCCTGGAGTGTGATGCAGATTGTCAGTTACTGGGATGTGGCATGGGGAGGAACTGGGAGTGTAAAATAACATGACGGAGGGTGCTGGGGCTGTTTCAACGTAAAACAGGTTCAAGCAAGAGAGAAGCTGTTTTTTGAACTGTATATCCTGCAGGTAGTTGGAGGCAGAGTAGTGATGTGGTGGTGCGGGAGAAAGACAGCAGAATGTGAAGTGCTTCAAGAATAAGGCAAGGGGCTGTAAATATTTTACCGCTATTTGGAATAGTTTTTAACCTTGACCTTGCTTATTCAAATACCATCCCTGTGAGCTGTTAGGTTTCTTTCTCAGTATTTTCGGAGGTTGGTATTTGGTTTTCCTATGAATTTCCGAACCAATGGTATTGTTGGTCCATCCATCAATCCCTCCCACCAAATAACTTTTAAACTTTCTGGTGAATTTTAGCTGAGTTTAGTAAAGGAGGAGATGTTTCAAAGATGCAAAGAGACGGCTGAGCAGAGGAGTGAGGAGACTAAGTCCACTAGAGGAAAAGCATCAGGGCACCATCAGGGCGTTAAACACCAAAGCATCAACAGGAAATCAGATTTCTTAAGTTTCACCGTCATGGAACATTGTGATGTTTTTTGCATTGTGTGTTGCCTCGGGGTATCAGCGATATTTTCTCCATGGGTTTCTCCCAGGTGAGTCAACATCAAAGACAAAAGCAAAAGATAATTTTGCCTGAAGTCCTACTTCATGGTGGGAATTTTCATCCCACCTGTTTCTATATCCATAAAAAGAAATCAGTTTAGTGACTCCAGAACTGACTTTTCAAGTGTGTACGTTGAGTTAGTGAATTATTCCTCCCTCCAATTCCAAAGGAGGTCCCAAGCCCTGAAGAACTAGAAATCATTTCCAAAGAAAATCAAAACCTTTTCCAAAGGTTGAAAGTGGCTCATCTGTAATGACTTTCCTTTCAGAAACCTGCTAATCCAATTCATTGCAGCAAGCCATAGAAGCAAAAAGCATTTAAAATCTCAGGACTGATACGTAGTTTTTTCCACCTCTCTACTTTGCTGGAAAAAAGGACTCGAGTTCCAATTTCACCCAAAATATTTTTTGTAAATTATTTTTCAGAACCGCTAGCGAACCCCAAATTCCCCTTCTGATCTTACCTGGCTACCCAACAAGGAATCTGCACTGAAAAAAGCACAGGAGTGGAGGCATCTTGGGTGGACACCATCTCCCTAAACTTCAGTTAAAACATTCTGTGTCTACACGCAACTAATTTCTGTGGCTTCCTGAGCCAAGGAAGGGAAAGGCAAGGAATGCCCACCTCAGATACCTGCTTTAGGTTGGGATGAATGAATGATGAAGAGACAAGCTGCGGTGTCCCTGTCCTTGTCACCCCCTCTCGGTGTCAGAGTCAGTTTCTGCTCACTCCCATGACAAGAGCTGGCTGAAATTTCCTGGATTTGTACCTGACTGTCAGAAAATACAGTTTCACTTCAACCCTTTGTGGCTTGACAAACTGATTCTGGACAATAGCTTCAGCTCAGAGCAAAAAATGAAAAATGAATGATTGGTCTTGACTTTTTTCTCAGCCCAGCAGTTTGATTTTTCACGTTCCTGGATCAAACTGCCCACTTTTGGGGGCATTAAAATGAAAAGAACAAGTGAAATGCTGTTGCTTGTTAGATTCTTCTGCTTTTTTACATGTTCCTGGAACAAAATGACACATTTTTGTGGCATTATAATGAAAGTAAATGAAGTGTTGTTGCTTGTTACATTCTTCTGCTTTGCTGTTTTTTCAGCCTGGTGAATGCACTGTAAAATCAAACATTTCCAACACTCCCAATGACCACTATTCCAGAGAGATCTGTAGTTGGGAGGTTGTCCCCATCCCCCAGACAGCGATCAGCTGGAGGCTGTTATCTCGGCCAATGATGCTACCTGAAACTGCAGGGCCAATACCCAAGATTCAGCCTTCTTTTGCATGAAGTTGTCATCCCTTATCTCAAAAAAGACTTGATAAACAACGCACCGTTCAACCAGCTTCAGGCAGGATCCCTGTTGTCCTGTTTGATGAAGCTTTGGCTGACTTAACCTTTCTGCTTGTCTTGATGTGACACAGGCTCCATCCAAACTCCAGCGGGGTCAGTAGGTGACACACATCGGCTACAGGTGGGTTGGTGGATCTGAAACCCTGCTGATGAGGGTGGAAATGAGAATGATGGAGCTTCACAGTATTGCATGGTTGGAAATAAAGCTGTGCCCAAAGACCCTTGAGGGTAGCAGGCACGGAAACACCCCAGCGTAGTGACATCTGAGCTCGTCTCTGCCCACAACAGCTCCAGGTGGGCACTGGGTGCTCAGCCCAGGCTAAGCTTTTCGTGATACAGCAGGTAGCTCTGCACAAAATAGAAGGAAGACAGATATTACACGATCTTACATACAAGCGATAAGGACATATCAGGATGTGCTGTCTGCTGTCTCCTGTACCTCTCTTCCCCCCATGCCCTAAATGGCATCAGCTGTCTTGTACTCGTTGCCAAAAGGCAGCCAGCTCTGCGGAGGAACACAACCACTCTCTTTAGACGAGATTTTAAGCAGAAACGGAACCTCAAATGGAAAGTGAGTAAGATTACAGCACCGTAACCTAGATGATTGCAAAAGGGGAAACTGTTCAGACTAGAACCTGACTGGAGATAAACTCTCCCAAAGGTTAAGCGCACGCAATAAATATCTCCACCCCTGCTATTGGCCCAGACTGCTCTTAGCTGTGAAGGGGTCAATCTAGAAAACTCCAGGATCAGTGACTTGCAGACCAGTTTTACACCCTGTGGCTCCAGGCGATGACTTTTAACTCACACCAGCCTGAATGAAAGTGATTCAGGGCATCACTTGTAGTGGGACGGTATTTTTTATAGCCTGTCGAACCTCTGCGTGTAACGGTTCTTCTAAGGTAGACACCGTTCTAACATTAGCACTAAATGAACAGTGTGGTTTTACGACCAGCCTTTAATTGCTATAAGTGTAACAAACCAGTTCAATTTGTCATTCAGCTGTTGTCGACAGGAAACCACTAACAGCAGTCAACTGACAGCGCCAAGAAGAATTCGGGTTTCTCTTTCTACGTGCTCTAAGGATTAAAACTTATCAAGATGAGCTTATGTTCTTAAGTACGCACCCTGCAAGGGATTTTTTAACTCCGGTGGACAACTAGGATTGAGCGGGATATGATTTAATCCCAACGTAGAACTCACCAGGTAAGTGCAAATGATTTTCCAGCAATTTTGTTCCATTCCTGCTGCCTGTTTATTGCCCGGTGATCCATCAGGTGCATCCCCTTAGATCCTTTAAGGATCTGGCCCATCTACAGACCAGTGGTAATTAAGCCCTTAAAGACTGGGAGTGGGATGCTCAAAGGGCCACACTGCTGCCGCAGATCGAGGCAGGGTGAATCTATTTCTTTCCTTCTGGTGGGATCTCAGTGCTGAAATCGGGGCACTCTTTGAGGTGGGACTGATGCTTTAAGTCAGACGCTGACCCAGCAGGTTGTCTTTTGGGCACAGGTCAAATAAAAGTAGATGAAAGCCCTTTAAATAGCAAGGGGGTGAATGAGTTTCTTCCAGCTGAATTCCTTGGAGAGGGGAGCGAGAGGGGAGAAAATGAAATCAGGGACCCAGTTCTGAGTTTAAGGGGAGAGGGAATTTTGGATGCTCAGGCTCCAGTTCAGCAACCTTTGCTGGGCTGAACCCATGAGTGCTGCATGTGGCGCGGAGAAGGGTTGAGGCTTTAATTCCCCTTCTGCCGAGAGGCACATCTGGGGCTGAAGATCTTTGCTTTCTTTTGCCCCACACATGGGTTGGATGGGCTCCTTGGAAGTAATATTTTGTTTTCACCAGCTCCTCCATTCAGGCTGATAAAACCAGTGGCAAGTTAATGCTGGTTGTGGACAAAGCTTTTGGCAAGTTGGAGATCTCCAATGGAGTTATGGGAAGGATGGACTTATTGCTTCTCCCCCTGGTCGGTTCCCATCCCCACAAATGCAGGGTCTACACTAAGTCCATAAGTTTCATTCTTGGTTAAAATTTAGGTCAGACTCAAAATTCCACAGGACACTAACTTGGAGCCTGGATGTCTCAGAAGCCACCTTGTTTGCTGTGCCACTTCTGGGATGGAAGAGCAGTTGCAGTGCTGTGGGGTATTTGCATCTCAAACCTCCTCAGGTGTTCGCTCGAGGCTTTGTGGCCAGTGATGCCTGGCAAGGCAACGCTCTTCAAGGTGCTTCAGCCACCCCACTTGGGAAATGGGCACATTTCTTGCCTTTCTTGCAGGGCTGCTGTGATACTTAATTGATTATGGATCTTTAAAAGTGCAAAATCAGGACAAGGTGCGTATGCTGTCAGCAGTGAGGGTTCCTGCTGCACGCAGAACACGCAGTGGTCCCTGCCCTGGTATGTGATGGAGAAGAGAAGGCAGATGGAAATAAAAAAGAAAAAAGGACAGCTGCAGGGCAGCAAAGGCACCCTCATTAATATGCTCCATTAGTCATTCTGTCAAGGTTTAAGTCATTTTTATCAGAAAATTTGAGAGTTGCAGAGCTTATGATTTCTTGTCCACATTTTGTTTGTCCTCCCAGATCTCCTGCAGCATTATCATTATACTGATGCACAAAAATCTGTGAAAAAAACCCAAACTTCTTGTTTTGTTCTGCCAAAATAGGGCTATCGCTGCACCTTGAGGGTTACGGTTAAAAAGCCAGCGGCTGAATTTTCTGATGGAGGGAAAGACTCAAGACATATTTAAGTTAGAATTTTGCAAAGGTGCTACAGATTTTTCTCTATCTGCTTTTCTAATGATTTTCTGTGTTCTGCTTAATCAGCATGGGGTGCTCTGGCACGTGTTTATACCCTGGGCTCTCAGCTGAGATGGTGCGCTCCCCAACCCCTGTTAAATAAGCCCATGATATCCCAGGCTGAGCGTCCCACTTCTGCACAATCTGGGCTGTGTGTCTGCTTCAGACAAGGATATCAGCTCTTTTATTTCTGCTTTGTGACTTTCCTCTTGACTGACCTTTCAGCCTTTAATTCTCTGTGGCACCGTTATGGGCACATCAAAATCCAAAAACCTCTTGAGGCTGTATTTAGGCACAGACAAGGCTTTTTGTCATCTCAGTCAGGTGTGGAAGCAGGTCACCATGGCTTTCACGGGGGTCACATCACTGTGTTGAGCAGAGTAGGAGCACTTGGGCACACTATTACTTCATCATTATTTGTCTTCCTTCCTTCCCCTCATTCTTTCCATTCTCTCTATGTTAAAAAGGGAGTTTCCTCGCTGCTCTTCCGCGGTTGACAAGACTTTGGAGGCAACCAAGTGTTGACTCCATGTGGGTGAGCCCCCCCTCTTGTCAATTGTTTCCTCCAGGCCCACGGGGTTCAATCGTGGGCAAAAATCTCACAAGATACCCAGTGCTAAATCCTGCTGCAGCCCTCAGCAGCAGCGAAGTTTCCATTCATGACTTCATTTTATGTGGTGCAAGTCAACTTTCTCGTTAGGTCAGCACCACATTGCAAGATTAGAAGTAGCTGAAGGGATAAAAAAAGATGCAATTCCCCCTTGGCAGAGGTGTTGGCAACAGGTTACAGCCTCAGGGTAGGTGCTGCTACTTGTTGTGGAAGAGGTGTCTGCACCGCTGGACATCACTGTGAAACGCAGAAGAAAGTACGTCATTGGACAAAACAGGATATACAGGGTCATGGTTATTGCTTAAAATAAATGCTAAGGTGCAACATATGCAATATGAATGTAAACCAGACCTCCAGTATTTCCTGCTGGACACGCCATGTACTTCTCACAGGTCAGCTTGTTTTCCATATCGGGGTTAAATTCATGTGAATTTCTTTCAGTGGCCAGCCAAAAAAAAAATCACCCTCCAAAAAACAAAACTCAAAACAAAGCAGCTCCTTGTGTTGAAATAAAAAAATAGGTTTCTAATTATAATTTCTTCCAAGAAAGTGTTGCAACCGAGAGGGAGAACAATGTTTCTGTGGTTTTACGGAGCAATTTTGCCTTTGCTAATGTTGGTCAGTTTTAATTCAGAAAACATTGTGGGCTTGCCTATTCAAACTTCCAAACTCAATTATAAATGCCTGAAGGAGAAGGACACAGTTGAGCAGAGGTGTGGAAAGGGTGATCAATGAGGAACTTTTGCAAGAAGTAATGTTGCTTCATTTGCTGGAGCTACTGCGAAGGAGAAAATGCACTTCATGTCCACCATGTGCAGGACAAAGAGTTATAGGTCTTTCAGTGAAGGAAAGTAGTGCTGATCCTTAGAAAGTGGAATTGGAGGACTGGGATAGACTGATGGGGAACAGTGGGAATTTCCGTCATTGAAATCTCTGAAGCACAAGTTATGTAGTGTCTGAGATGCAACGTAAGTCCACCAGATAAATGACCTTGCAGGGGTCAGTCCTACATTTCTGCCATCCTGCAAAATACATGCGGCTTCTGAAGTGAAATGTGCTTTTCAAAATCTCTCTCCTGCACTTCCCCTTCTTTATTTATTGATGTATTTATGAAATTATTCTACAAATTTGACCGACTCTCACTGATCATTTCTGCTCCTCTGGAAACTGTGAAATGTGTTATTGATCAAAAAGCAGCGTGCAGGACCCCTTGGGTCCTGTGTGTCAGGCATGTAGGAGACAGAGCAGAAATAGAAAACACATGGTTTACAAATGAATCCCTTGCTACCTAATGAGGGGAGAAGAGTGAAAAATTATTCAGTTGTCCATGTTGTCTGGTCTGCCTTACCGATGAATATGCAATACTTTTGGTGGATGAAGACTGGCTGACAAAACATTTTGTGCTCTCTGCTTAAGGGTACTCATGGCCAAGAGGCAGAAGAGGTGATTGGCCCAGGTACCCAGGGTCTTAATTTACTACATTATGGTGTATCCTCATACACAGAAGGTCACTGCCTCCCCTATTCTCAGACCTCTGTGCTTCTCTGCGTTATGGTGACTAGTGGTGAAGGACCATAAGGTCGCATGAGTTGTCCTCATAAGAAGGTATCCCTCTTCTCCATGAAACCCTAGGGTGGGAAAGAAAAACCTTAACAAAAGGCTGTAAGGCAGAGGAGCTGTGGGACTTCTTCCAGCCCAGCCAATTGCCTGCCCAACACCTGATCTGTGATGGCACCAACGTTTATGTGAATAGCTGCCAATGGTGAATGGCTCGGAAACATGAAAAATTGGGGCAGAACATCTCAAAATATGTGTATGGGAGGATGATGCTTGAGAAGTGGGCTTTGAATAGAGGTTACATGTGATCTATGGAACAATCAAGGCATTGCCCGCGACACGTGATGGAAGGAGGGAGAACTAAGGTCATACTAAGCAAATAGAGAAATTGATACAAAAGTTTTACGTTTACTTTTATCTCATGAGTTTTTCCTGGCTGTCTTTTACGTATTTGGCCTTTACCATTTTAGAAGAACAGGAAGAAGACCGTAGCTGCTTGAGACATTAATGTAGCAAACTTGCTTGGGAAATAATTCTTTTTCCAGTGAAAGATGCCGATATGCATGATGTTTTAGTGACACCCTCTTCAAGGGAATACATTTTTCCTGTAAATTTTGATGGAAAAGTGAGAAAAAACATTCTGTGTAGAAGTCACTGGGTGGGCTGCCAATGAATAAGAACTGTGCACAGAAGGGAATTGAGACCATGGGACTCTTTACAAGGGAGGGTGTACCCAGGTGGGAAGAAAACCTGGTTGTTTAAACCTGGTGCTTGCACAGGCATCAGCCTGTCCTGCTGATCTTAGTGAAAGTATGGACACTGGTAAAGTAAAAAAGTTGAGGAGATAAGATTTCTTCTGGCTCTGATGCAACAGAATTAGCCCAGATCAAATATGAGGCAATCTGAGAGTGGATCAGCCCCATCACTTCTGTGCCATAAATAATAACTTCTGTGATAGACCTACCTGTGAGGTTTGGTTTCGTTCTGCTGTGTTTCTGTCACCTTCAAGCACCATAGGGGAGTTTGAATATTCTGTTTAATTCTGAAAGACAAGCTCATCTTCTAATTTTGAATAAGGGATTAAAAAACGATGTTGTGGGTTTTTTTCTTTACTAGCGTCAAACAGAAAATAATATTGAGGGAGGGTCTTGGCTGTTGCAGGTAGCCAAGAATAGGCATGGTGTGAGCAGTGTAGAGGAAGCCTGGCAAGGAGGACTGGTGTGGGTAGCAAAGAAGAATCAGTACTGTCACATCCAGCATGGGCAGGCTCTCTGGAGTAAGGACCGCACACTCCTGCAGCAAGGTTCTGTGAGGGTTGATCCTGCCTTGGGGCAGAGGGCTGTGTTAGACGCTTCTCCAGTGGCTATTTTCTGCAAGCAGTTGTACTGACAGTACACAGTACGCACAGTACAATTGACAGTGGAAATTCACACCTCCATGAGGTCACCAGAATGATGTCTGTTTTAAAATGTTTGCATTTCTCCTCATTAGTTCTCTTATTTATATGTGAGAGGAAGAAAAAGAAAAAAAAAAAGGCACCTTCTCCCTCCAAAAAGGCTTTTCCTAAATAGGGCCAGACAAAATCTCTTTGTCATGCCTATTAGTAGAATATTCCTCAGCTACCATTGGCCGAAGCCACTGCTGCATTTTCATCCCAGTCCCTCTAGACAGCCCTGCAGTACCTGCAAGATTTAGCAATAAATAATAGTAGCGAAACACGAGGGAGCCCATCACCACCCTGTGCTTGGGGTGGTCTGGTACCTGGGGCTACACAAGGCACCTGTGTCTGTGTGTCATCCAAAACATGGTGATGTGTTTAGGATAGTAAATCAGCGGGAAAGGGACAGCCTAGCTCTTGGAAAGTCTAAGTGCTCAAAATGGAGGCTGGTGGGTTGGTTATAAGGCATCGGCATCTTCCAGGAGTGGCGGTACATTGCATTAAATAAACTTTTAATCTGCTAGATGAACGGAAACAGGGAGGTTCAGATGGTAAATTAGGTTACTCATTCTTAGCAGGGAAGAGTAAAACATGGCCAGACCATGAAAACATCATCTGAAGGGAATGAAGTGCCCGGTTTTCACAGCGGTGGTATAGGGAAACATCCCTGGGGGGTCATCTGGAAGAGGAGAGGTGCCTTCATCCCTCTTGGTGGTTTCAGATCAAAGCCAGAGTCACCTCTGCAGTGGACACCTTAATGGAAAAAAATTTAGTTTGGTGTGAACTGGATAAAATGCAGTCGGAGTGGGTGCTGCTGCAGAAGGAGGCTATGAAGTGGGCCACCAGCGTAGGTGCCCGGCTGTGGTGTCAACCTGGTGGGCTGTGGGTCACCTGGAGGGAGGCTACCACATTTTCTGGTCCCTCTCCATGTCCTCTGGAGTGGTAGGTCCTAGAGGTCTTTCTTAGGGACAAGCTTAAGAGCCCATGGGCATTCTTTGCATGGGCTATACATCTGGTCTCCATGCACATCTTAGAGGGGACTCAGTGTGCCTCAGGATGGCACACTCATGTAGAGGCCTGCAAAGATACGGGAGAACATCTGGGGACTGATGTATGAAAACAGGGTGGAAACAACTGCCAGACAGACCCTACTCGGCTGGGTGAGATTATAACCTGCGCTTTCAGGTCGGGGAAGCAGGGGCAGGTGGAGCCCATCTGGAGTGACCCGGGAGCTGCATACGAGAGACTTTCTCTCTTTTTAGTGCCTTTTTTTCACATGCTTTCCCAGTGGTCTCCCTCCAGCTGCTTTCGAAGGGCATCCCTGGGCTGTGGCTTCATGACTTCTGAGTAATCAAATTGCAGGAGGGCACTCTCTGCCTGCGCTTCTTGACTCCGGGTCTCATCTCATGTCCATGAGATGCCCAGCCTGGAGGAAAAAGAAGAGGCATAAGGGTGAAGGGACATGCCCCAGGTAACATGCAGGGGCACAGCCAGGATATCTTAGATACCAAAAAATCTCCTCGGGATGCAATAATCAGTACACACTGTATCTAATCCTATTTATTTTTATCTCTTGCTTCTAAGCCACTTGAACCATGGCCGTTGCTGGAAAGGTCTTTGCAGCAGTCCAGCTGCAGCTGCTGGGTTTCCCCACTGTCAGCACTGGGAGCACTGTCAGCACTGTCCCCACTGGTAGCATGTCTCAAATCAGAAGCAGATTTCTGTCTGGAGCTGCCACACCATTGCCTTGTTTCCCAAGATGGCTTGGCAGCCACTAGCTTATTTCTAAGCCTTTGCTACACCTCGTGGTACCTCCTCCTTCCTACCTCAGTGGTGGATGACAAGCAGCTTTCTAAAAAAACAACTTCCCTTTTCATAGGAATAGGAAGTGAAGCTTGCTTAGCAAAGAGCGGTCAGGTACCTCATATATGCTCTCCACCAAAGGACAAGCCCCTGCCCTAAAGCTCAAAGTGCTCCAGCTAACCCTGAAGCTGTCCTCTCCTTCCCCAGATCCAACCCAATCGTGTCCAGCTATCTCCTGTCTCCTCTGCCCTTTAGTTGGTGGAGAATTGAAATGCAAGCTGGAGAGGGAGAAGTTTGATGAATCTGCAAGCGCTTCCTCATTTCTGTATCTCCTTGGTATGCAAACGGCAGGCCTGACTCTGCCGCACACCTGGCCGAGGGGTGACAGGGTGGGAGTCTGTCCTGGTTGTCTTCAGAGTCCCCCTGTGCTGACCCTCTAGGGTAAGAGGCATGGCATGACCCCCAAGCACTTGCAGACCCCTACCTTGGAGCCCTCCACGGGGTTTTCTTCCTTTGTCAGGAGCACAGAGCAGTTTCAGAGCCAAGTCTGATTTCTATGCCGTCTGTCTCTTGGTGGGGTTTACTGGGGAGGGCACTTCACAGCCCCACAAGTAGTGCTGGGACATCAGGCACATGCATCCTGGAGCAGCTGCTCCCATCTCACACAGCTTCGTGTCCTCAGCCAGCCTCGTCTTGTCCTTGGGTCTTACGGCTGGTAAAGGTCCTCCGCCTTGACCTCAGCTTAGACATGCTCCACAAAGCCTTTCCTCCTGTAAACAACATCACCAGTGTGTGGGCGACCTTTAAGTTGTGCATCAGACTCGGCAGATGTCGGCTTGTGTTTGTCCTTCTCAGCGAGAGCAGCTGAAGTGCAAGCTACATGAGATCATTCCAGCCTCGAGGTCGCCGGAGACCAAGAGTCCCTTCCCTCCTGCTGTCCCATATCACGTAAAAATGACGCCATGCAATTACCCACAGAGCTTTACGCAGTGGGTTTTTTCGGGGGGGAGGCCTCATGTCTGCAACAGTTTAAACAAAAACATTGAAAACACCCTGTAGAAGCCTTTATGCACCCGACGGGAAGCCTCAGGAGTCTGTAGAAACATATCTTGCTTCTTATACAACATTTAGCTCCTAGGACAGAGGCGTTTCAGTCTCCCTGTTGAATATGCTGAGGCAGAATGAGAAAGTCACTTCCTCAGAATCACCCACAAGCCCCTGTCCGGGTCTTCATTCGTTAGACCACGCTGCCTCCTCAGTGCTATGGTTGAGTAGGTTCATAGAGGGTTGGGGCTCACTGGAACAAGATGCATTTCATCTGAAAAGGTTTTTGTTTTTTTTTAATCACGGAAAGGAAAGATCATTGCAAAGCCATTTTGATCAGCTGTTTCCTAAAATTTGGTGGTTTGCATAGTGGAAACACAACCCATTCACACTCATTGTAGCTGTTTTTAATGACAGTTGTTAATAGCCTGTGGGTTTTGCTGGGTTTTGTGTCTGGATTCTCTTTGGGCTTCTCGCCTTCCTCACTGCTATTTTCATTGGCCAGGTTGTCTGGGAAGTGCAACTCCCACCCCCACCCAGATGATCATTTTTATATTCAAAATAGAGCAAGGAACCCTTGGGGGAAAGAAAAGAGTCAGTTCTGACACAGAGACCTGATTAAAAAAAGAAAGTCCATTAAAAGCGTTTGCAAAATCAGGCTGCTCCTGCAATCTGGGGGTGTAACATTCAAAGCAGTCGGTCCCATGGATGGTGTGGATGCAGTGGAAACCAGAGGTCTCTAACACAGAAATTCTTCAAGGGCCCTCAGCCCCATGGAGCATCTGTCATGGGTCGGACCAACGGTTCGTCCGTCCTCGGATCGTGTCTCCAGGAGCAGCTGCATAGGAAGCAGGCAAGTAGGGAACTTCCCATCCTTGACCAGATTCCCCGGAGGGTGGGGAGAAGCCCAGAAGGNCCTGTTTGCCTTCCCCAAGATCTGTGGGGTAGAAAAGTGATGGAGACGCAACCCAGCGACTGCTAAGCTCCAGCCCCGAGGGATGGTTTGCAGGGATGCTGTTCCGTTGGTTTACTGCAAAAGGAGAGGAGGACAAGTAAATTCCAGGGCTTGGTGGGGAAGAGAGTGTTTATGTGTGGGGAAAGATGTCTGGAGCTGGACTCAGCTGTGATGAGTAGGGGAAGGGCTCTGTGTCCAGGAGTTATTTCTGACATGGCTTTCCAAGTGGTTGGAGGTGTTCACGTGGGAGGCTGGAGATGGACATCTTGCCCTACAGCCATTTATCTCGTCTGAGGATGGTGGGAGGGAGCATCATTCCCTTTGAGACCCAACCCAAGGAGGGGGTCTCTGACAGGATCGAGTGCCTGAGCACCAGCCTGCCACCAGCTTCATTGCTCCTCTTGGGACATGGCCAACAGCTCCTACCATATGCTGTCCTTTAGCTGGGAAAAGGCAGCCTCTGGGATGTAGGGCCTTTCCCAGAGTGGAAATGTGGGTGGCCACACATAGAAGTGTGGAGGGACACCCCATCCATCTCCTCATGTTGCCAGGGCTGCGCGGGCCAGGACCTTCCCACGTCCCTGCAGACCACACTCCTAGGCCCAACAAAGCACTGTAAAGTGGAGCATCATGGATTTTGGCCAAGCAAGCATGGACTGTGCCCACTTCCATGGGACTTAGACCTCACTTAGGGGTAGCCTCCTGAGAAGATTTCTCCCTGCTGTGCTCCAACTTGCCCGTAGCCCATCCAAAAGCGTGGCCCACACCCACGTTGGGCAACAGATGGGTTTGAGTTGAAGTTCAGGTTGAAATTCCAGCCACTGTAGAAACTGCCGTTGAGCAATGCAATTCTGTGATAAAACCTCTCACACCTGAAGAACCCCAGAGATGCTCCAGGTACCCAAAGAGATGTGCCTGCTTCTAGCCCCATCGTCCTCCTTCCCCCCTCCAGTGCATCCCACCTCCCTGTCCTGCAAAGCCACCCCAACAGATGTGTCACCTGGCTGATGCAATGCCTGGGGTGAGCTCATGAGGAAAGCATGTTTAAGGGAGGTGGGATAAGCAGCCTGCCCTCCTGCTCTCCCCCTGTCCCCCGGGACCCTGAGCCCTGGCTCTGCTCCCTGGCCCCCAGCCTCTTGCAGCTCAGCCGAACATCTGCCAGGTCCCAGCAGGGCGCAACGCTCAATGTAAGCAGCCATTTTTCCTCCAGACAGATGTTTTGATTAGCGAATGACCACTCTGGCAACAGGCTGCTGTTTTCTACTTCTGGAGAGAGCAAGAAGCTTTTATTATCTT
>VZSZ01005125.1:547-35879 GCA_013398815.1 Ibidorhyncha struthersii | reverse complement strand
GGGGGGGGGAGTGAGTGACCTTTGTGGGTCACTTTTCAGTGGTTCCATTTCTCACTGGTGCTGGGAGACACTGTTCACTTCTCTGTGCCGCTTTGCACGGGTGTGTCTTCAGCTTGTGCAAGCATGCAGAGAGGTGTTTCTATTCTCAGTGTGGCGCAGAAAGGGTTGCAATGTCCCCCTGGACACATTAGCACTGGGAGGAGCTGCACAGGTTCGAGCATGGTCCTCACTCCTCTAAAATCCTTTCAGAGGAGTTGAGATGGCCATAAAACCCAGATGGGACTTGCCGAGGTTGACCTTCCTCCATGCTCTTTCCCACTCTGCTCCACCAGTGCCCTCACTGAGAGCAACTCAAACCCCCAAAATGTGCATCCACCATCCCGCAGATGGTCCATCAATCCTCTCGTAACATCATTGTGGTGAAGTGACTGGTGGTTGAAGCATACTGCTGACTCGTGCTATATCTCACATCCCCTCTGTAGAAAAGACAGCAATGGCTACGTCTGTATCTCCCATTCCGGGGCAGACTGTACCAAAGACCCCAAGATGCTCCATTGAGATAGTAATAAGGAACATAGATAGATGACCAATGCCTAGGTAGACTCTGTGTCTTTTTAGGTTGGTAGTGAGTGAGTGATACCTAAAATTTGTAATTATGCAGCCTTGACTTAAAACGATACCTTGCATTTCCCTGGGTGAAATGGGAACTCCAGCTACTCTCATTTAATATCCCGGCAGATAACACTATTCAGAATCAGAAAATCCAGCACAAAGCTATCTTCCAGCAATTTGCAAGTGGAAGAGCGGGAATAGGTCACTTAGTAAATCACGTGCCATTGCATGACAACCAGGTCTTCTAAGCAAAGCAAACCCTGGTTGCAGCCTGGGAGGAAGGCTGCCAAATAAAAATGAACTTGCTGCAGGAAATGCTGTGGCTGATTCAGCGGGCAAAACTTCCCCTCCAAACATGTTGTCAGTGCCCAGAGCGGTGCTGAGACCTGGCTACAGATGGATGGGTCATCTGCAAACTCAGGTCGGAGAAGAGCTGAGAGAAGTTTGGATGCAGAAAAACTTTTGATTGGGGGGAAAAAATGTGTATTGGGCTACCCTGAAATATTTCATTTTGCTCACTTTATCAGTGACAATAAAAATGAGACAGAACGGAGGAGATATTTCAGAAAAATAACACCTTAAAATATTGGGATGGCTCTGTTAGAAACCTTATTTCAGAGTCCCGTTTTTTGAAATATTAGATATGTGCTAGAAAGGAAAAAAAAAGTTGCTTTTACTGGAATACTTTTCCTGTAAGTCCGGTTTGCTGGAAGATTTTTTGAACACAACTGTTGGGAGTCTGACTGTCACGACACAGTGCCAGACTGACATTTGGGGGAACTGACTAACCCCATTAGTCCCTCATCCTCCACTCCCTGATTCTCCATGTTCATTGCAGACCTTGTGGTATTTTGGCAAAAACAGGTGACAACGTGTCTTTGCTCAGCTATAAGTATTTGGTGTTTGGGTAGTTTGGGGCTTTTTATTGGACATGTAGTCCACACCTTTCAATCCCTTTGGTTCAAAGCAGGAGCTGGGGCAGACTTCAGCACTGGACGGTATAGATATCTTATACGGTTGTGCCTACAGCACTTCAGTAATGCTGGCTTCAACTTTTTCATATGGTTGAACAGGCTGAGTTTGCCATGGTTTGGCTATTTTGGCTACTCACATCCAGTATTTTGCTAGAATTATTGACCAGATCTGAAGTTACATTTCTGGGTTGCAAGTTAAATGAGCCCTCAAGCACAAGTGTGGAAACCCTAGTGTGGACCAGAGGACAGTCCATGGAAAGGGTTTGATTCATTTATGTCTAGTGATCCTTGAGGTGTCCATAAGGCCTGAGACGTGCGGATGGTGTTGGAAAACATAATCCATGATGTATGGGAGACCCAGACCTTGTGAGACCCCGGGGCGCATAGAATCACAGAATCATAGAATGGTTTGGGTTGGAAGGGACCTTAAAGATTATCTCATTCCAACCCCCTGCCATGGGCAGGGACACCTCCCCCCAGCCCAGGGTGCTCCAAGCCCCGTCCAACCTGGCCTTGAACACGTCCAGGGATGGAGCTTCCACAGCTTCTCTGGGCAACCTGTTCCAGTGCCTTACAACTCAGTGAAAACTCAACTTACAGTGAAAAAATTTCTTCCTGATATCTCATCTAAATCTCCCCTCTTCCAGTTTGAAGCCATTCCCCCTCATCCTATCACTACATGCCCTTGTAAAAAGTCCTTCCCCAGCTTTTCTGTAGGCCCCCTTTAGGTATTGGAAGGCCACTATAAGGTTAACATCAAAAGGTGCATTGCGTGTGGACAACTGAGTCAAAACTTAGGCCCACACTTTACAGGCAGGAAGGATGCAAGCTACACCATGTTTGACTCCCTAAGCCTCTTGCAGTCCTCCAAAGGTCCCTTGCCTTCATGGACAAGCTGAGTGTGTGTCTGCTGCTTAAGCACAAGGAAAGGTGGGACTGGTACCATGCAGAGAGCTACCACATCTGTGTGTTGCTCTTGCTTCATGGCAGGGACATGACCTACAGGAGGCACTGAGCAGCATCAGTATGGCTCGGTCTTGGTCTGGGGACTGTATGACTCTCTTGAAGCCCTGATACATCGGAACAGCTCAGCACAGGGATATTCCCCAGGATCTACAGCACCACCTCTTCAACCCTATGGCAGTGCATGCATATGGCATCACCCAGCTCTGGAGCAAGTCTGCTCGGTATTGGCTGGGGATATCTGCATTGAACAGGGGACATATCCGAAGCAGTCACTGGTGTTCATTTTTTTTCTGGTGACTTATAGTGTCTGTCTGAGCCTCATGTGCAAAGTGTGAAACACCAGAGTTGTGTGGGAACAGAAACTACAGGGTTCACAAGGTCCAAGGTAGTAGGAGGACTGCAGACAGAATGATTTTAGACTCTTCTCTACACTATCTCATTGCCCTGCATTCTCATCTTCTCCAACTTGTTCTTCATGAATGAGAAGACTGTTTTGTCCCTCCGTGCCTGCCCCTTTTCCCAAGAACAGTCTCATTAAAAGTTTGTTTCTGGTGTTCCTTCCAGGATGGGGTTGCTCTGGAGCAAAAATCAGCTGACATCTGATGAGAAACACGCTTCTGGAAGCAACTCAAAACCCAAGAGTAAACCTCCTCCCGCCCCACCCAAGGTAAACCTGCAGTTTTGTCGGGGTCCTCCACAGCTCAGTTAGTGTCTGGAGTGGTGCAGGCAATACTTGTGTGGGCCAGCAGGAACTTGAGAGCTTCTGTTTCCTAAAATTGGGTCACCAATTGGGTAATGTTGTTCCAAGGCAGAAAACAAATGTTTATGCCTGACTTCCCCTGATGAGATTCTTAATATGGAGTGAACTGTTCAATCAACCCTTTCTTGCTCTAGATTTTTTCTCTGTTATAAAGGATGCCATTTTGTCTTTGGGGATATGTTATGGCTGTGAATTCCCTGAGTGGGCTACGGATGGTGGTGCTCTGAAAAGGCTACGTCGTGTCGAGCCTGGCACAATTATTTGCGTGGGCTGGACTGGAGAGCAGGGCAGGAGACAGGGAAAGAAGGTGCAGAGGGCACTGCCCTGTGTGTCTTGCACTGCCTGGACACAAGTCCTCTGAGCCAATCCCCATACCTCTTAAAGGGGGCTGCTGCCCTCAGCACTCTGCAACCCAAGCTGATGCTGTTGACCTGCAAACGGCACGAAGATGGGTCAGATTCAAGCTAAGATTCAAAGCTGCAAACCACAGCGGAAACTTTACCACCAGGGAGAACAACAGGTTCACTAAAGAGGGTCTACAGCTAACTTGTGTTGGGGTGGGCTAAGAATCAGAAACACCGAGCATCTGCTGCTCCCTTTGAAATCGCACGACCTCTCCTTATGTGGACACAGATCAGTAAGACACTGGGATCAGATTTAGGAGACCTCAAATGACAGACTTCTTGTTTAAACTTGCAAAATCACTTTATCTATCTGCCTGTTGCCGTACAGAGGACATGAAGTTGGTTTCTCTTGTCTTGGCCTTGTCAGTA
This sequence comes from Ibidorhyncha struthersii, assembly GCA_013398815.1. Classification (NCBI taxonomy): domain Eukaryota; kingdom Metazoa; phylum Chordata; class Aves; order Charadriiformes; family Charadriidae; genus Ibidorhyncha; species Ibidorhyncha struthersii. The sequence continues at coordinate 31,794 of VZSZ01005125.1, read as the reverse complement.
CTGCATCCAGCAGCTAGCACAAGAGAAACCTTAGGTGGGACGGTCATGTGAAAACCATCTTGGGTCTTTGAGAGGGGTGAGGAATTGCCTATCATTGCTTTTGATGACAGGTGGAGATGTTTTTCTCTCCTTTAGTTTCATTTCTGAGTTCTCCCACGGTTATAAAGTCCAGTTTTCATGACAGCAGATGTCAGTTTGACCAGGAGGATGTTCTGTTCTTAAATTTCCTTCTCTCCAGCTCACTGGAGAGGAGCTGCTATCAGTGTGTATACAGTATCATCCATCACCTTCTGACACTCATTTTTTTTTGCCACAGGCACTAAGCTCTCACATGTCAGGGGAAGTCCATATTTCTTTCAGCTAAATTAGAAAGGGCAGTGGGTGAGCAGCGCTCCCAGCCCACACTGCTGCTATGTAGGAGTCAAAGAGTGGTGCGGACAGAAAGCACTAGACATTTTTAATTCAGCATCTGTCGTTCACTCCTTTTGCAAATGTATAAATAGCCCTGGCAGCGGTCACACACCTGCTTTAATCACTAGGCACTGTACCTTGGACTGATCACAGGACTGGCATTTGAAGCTGGGTAGAGGCCAACAAAGCCCACCTGGACATTCCCACAGTATTAATCTCTTAGCCCACAAAACAAGGTGGTTGCATCCCAGCTATTGGTTAGGAGCGGTCTATGGTCAATTGGCCACTCTCTGGGTCTGGGCCAAACCAAACCAGTGATCAGGTCAACATCTTGAAAGTGTGCCTAGATGAGTTACAGTACCTTGCTGCTGTTTTGCTAAGGTAGTCACTGCCTCCAACTTTTGAATGTATGTCTGAGCAAAGGATGTTCCATGAGCATTGGGACAACAATGGCAAAGAGTATCCCGAGTTTTCTGCTTCAGATAATATTGCAATTGTCATTTCTCAATGGGACCATTTGTGTCTCATCCCCCATTGATCCGAAATCTGGCATCAGTGAACAAGAGTTCGATAGAGCAGGGTCTGAATGAGTGGGGAGCAGACTTACGTTTTTATTCAGATGGGAGCCAAGGATTATTCAAGCTGACTGCCAAGACAGCTATGAACACATCATGGCAAAATGTGCTAAAGCCATCACAACACATACAGAGCTAGATGTAGGGGCTGTTTACTGACTACAGTGGGCTCCAGATCAGATTCCCACTTGTCTGTGAAGCTCAGAGCAGGTCTTCCTGGAAACACAGTAAAGTAATAAATGTCGTCTTCTTTCTTTCTATTTCTACCAAAGGGCAGACAATTTATCAACGTCCCTCATCTAAACCAAGTCTCTGTACAAGGTAAGATTCTTAGCTCAATTGCTAAGAAATTTTTTCACTGTTTTCTTCACCTTCCCCTGGGGTTTTCAAGGTGGTGGTCCCCCAACAGCAGGTCTTGAGAACAAGCCGTCATGTCACAGGCGTGCGGTTTCCGTATCTTTAGCATTGCCAGGCGGCGAGTTTATCAGTGTGCTTCGGAAGATTCAGTTTACATCACTAACCGTTTGTAGCTGCCAGTTTCCCCTGCTCATCAAAGAAATAAAGAGGGAAAAGCACTCCTTCTTCATTGGTCGAGCAAAGTGAGATCTGAGACTTCAACTGCATGAGATTTCTCTGTCTGCTGCCCTGTCTACAGCGTGACATCTTGTGGATGCTACAACCAGCCAGCTGAAAATTTCAGAGGAAATAGCAGGCATCAGAGAGCCCAGAGAGACTACAAAGAGAACGAGAAGAAAGGAGAGAGTATAAAATAAGGATGCACAGAGCCCCTGCTTGGAGACTGTTTGTTGGCTTCATCCACCTCTGCAATTATCTGCAGGTCGCAGATGGCGTTTTGTAGATGACTGCCTTTTAGCAGGAGGCCCTCTGCTACCTCTGCCCAGCCTCCGACAGCAAATTTCTGTCCAAGAAGTTTTGCAGATTAAGGACAGAGAGAGAGACAGACTTAGAAGAGGGAAAAAAATAGAGAAAGCTTGGAAGAAAATGGTTAACAACACACAGAAACTCCTCACATGGGTGAAAGTGTATGTTAGGGGAGACAAGGCATGAGGAAAGAAAAAGTGGGGTGACAAATAGGATGGGTGGAACAGCAGACCTAGGTCTTCTTAGGTGTTACGGATGATGATGGAGGGTCTCTGCCATGGGGCAGACAGAGGAACTCCTCCAAAGTCAAAATGTTCTTCAAAATTTACATTTGTTATGGAGATCAAATTTCTGGGAGGAGTAGCTCTTCAACCATGTGAATCAGTGTGTTTCTGTGGAAGTACCATTTTTCCAGAAATCATGCTTGCTTTTGCGAAATTGTTCTCATGGCACATTTCCAGGTGGCCAGGCTCTCCTACATCCACAGCCAAGCAAACATCGCCAGTTTTTCATGGGGGTTTTATCAACCTTCTCACTCTGGCTAAAGGCACAACACAAGCTACCTTCAGGGAGGCGGTTTTTACTTCTGCTTCATGCCAGAAGGCAGAAGTGGAAAGATGCTAAAAAATGTGTTAAATACCATGTTAGCCATTTTCAGCTCTCAAAAATATTTTGGTTTGTTAGGTTCAGTTCCAGTTTTAGAGGAATACTCACACTGACAGTCTGGGGAACTTCTTATTTTTCTCTACCCATGCCTGAGTTTCCAGAAATGATGCTGTGTCTGACTCTGTCCTGTGTGGCAAAATGGGCTGACAGGAACCATGCAACATATTTGCGATATCTGAGATACGAGAGTATATGAAAGAAGGCAATCCAAGTGAATTGATAGAGAAAGCACAAAATTCAGGCAATTCAATCATATAAAAAAAATCAAAGAACTGAACTATATCCTGTGGGAGCAATTCAAGTTCAATCAGGCAAAATTATTGACTATGGAAGTGTGAAAGAATATAAAATAAAACCCTTTTTTTTTGTCTTTTTTTTCTTTTCATTTTTTTTTGCATTCCTTGCATTTTGATTTTATTATTTTTTTTCTGATCTCGGTGTGGTGCAACTTGTTTCACAGTTTCAAACTTTTGCACCACTCTCTCAGAAATCATTTACTTTTTTATTGTTAGCAAAAACCTCCTCCTGACATTATTTAGCTTAATGGAAGTAACACAAAGGCAGGCAAGGAGTATATACCTCCGGATTTGACTGCGCTGTTGGCAGCAATCCACTTTTCACTTGGAGTGGGTTCTTCCATGGTGTGAGTCTCTCACTCCTTTTACCCTGGTTTCCTAAGCACACACCACATCTTTAAGGTTGTCTCTATATCTCTATAGGACCAAAACTTACCTTTAATTCTGCAGCTCTAAAGCTCCCAGTGCAGAGATGGGAGACCATGATGGTTGTTCCCAAACACAACAGCTCCATTGCTACTGCTGCTGCTATTTGCTTGCGTTGGACAGATAAAACATAGCAGATAGGTAGAATAACCCCTGCCCTTGCTCTGCCAGCTGCTCATAGCTGGATTTAAGGACCACTAGTGGAGAGGGCTGGTTGTTTGGGGTGTTTGTCCTCCAGCACTATAACAACCAGCAACTGCACAAAGAATCGGTCTCTCTGCGAGGCCCTTTCTTCTGATAGAGGAACTGCAACTTCTTACAGCTTATTTCACTTGCTTTTGGCTAACCATAGTATGAATAAGATTTTCAGGGGTAGGAGCTGAGCATGCTCTGGAAATTGAGGTCTTCTGAGGCATCTCAAGATTAGCATCAAAGCCTTTCATCATTTCATTGCTGTTCCCTGAGTATGGATTTGAGTTTGAAAGGAATGCTGTCAGAAACATGTTTTTGAGTTTAATTGGAAATAGGAGGGGTTGTTTCTACTGAAAAGGCTGACTTTTCAATGAGAAATTAAAAATTCTCATCAAAAATGGGCATTGCCAGTTAAAAGCAAGAGGGGGAAGGAAGGTGAGAGGCAATTGCCCAAAATGTTCAGATTTCCTAATAAAAAAATTATGAGTTTGGGTCTGAAGTGATTTTAAGAGGAAAGAAGAAACCATCTGCAAAAACATCCGCTGTGTCAAAGCACAGGCAGAAAGGTGTTTGGCAGAAAACACTCTCACAGTGCAAGCCTGCATGTCCCAGGAGACATCTCCGATGCCATCACACCTGGACTTGCTGACCAGCTGGGAGATTGGTCATCCCAATCTGTCATCTTCTGCGCCTCCACCAGTGGGATCTAATGGTGTTCCTCTTGTTGACAGCAGAAGCAAGGCCGGCGTGCCACCAGCAGCTGTGTGTTTTGAAGACACGCTTTTCTAGCACAGGTTTACCTTGGTGAACCAGCCCATAGCATGCTGAAACAGAAAGCTGGGCCCATTTTCAGCAGCAGTAACTGTAGCTCAGTGCACCCAGCCGGTCAACACACGTGCTGTGAGTTGTCATTTACCCCATGACCATCCTAGCACGGCTCTAAACCAATTGGTGGTCCTCCAGGGGACCCTGGTGCAGTCTCAGCCTGGCTCCATAGCTATGGAATGGTTGCAAAGACCTTCCATTCATGACAGGGCAGCAGTGGGAAGACTGTTTGAGTCATTTCTGTTAAGCCATCAAACTGGCACTCAGCCTATGCAAACCAAGCTGGTATCTAACTTTCCTGACAGCAACTCCAAGCCAAGATGTGTTTGGCTCACAATCAAAGTCTCCGGGCTGCTAACATTATCTGTAAAGCAGTCATTCCCAGCAGCCCCGACGGCTTCTCTGCGTTGGGTGCTGTAGAGTCACTCATGACCTAACTTGATCAAATAGGCTAAGAAAGTATTATTGACGCTGTTTCTCAGTGGGCTGACATATGCAGAGACGGGAAGAGTCACTTTCATCATGAGATGGCAGGTCTTGCTGGCTTGAGCAGAGAGAGCTTTTCTTCTGGCTCGCTTAAGTGTGCAGTGTTTCTCAACACCCGTGTTGAGAAGGGGATAAGAGGTGATCATAATATTTTTTCAGCATATAAAACCTTTTTGTCCTTGCTATATTTGCTCTTTTTCTTTCTCCCTCTCTCATTTTTTGATTTTTGTTTTGTTTATTTGTACTTACGTCAGTTGCTTCAAGATCAAAACTACATCTTTCATTTCATTTTCTGGAACACGCAGCCACTCTGTGCTGGAAGATGTTTACATATTTGATTCCATTTTTTCAAAGCAAAATTGCTACCACTGCATTATTTTACTTCCAAGAAGAGCAGGATGGTGCATGTGGATGAACATATTCATTGTGGACACCTTGCAGTAGTCATCTGCCCAGAAACCTTTCATGTCAGTGAAGCTGCGTGATAACAACTTCCTCAAGGAGGCAACATGAGTTTGGGTGCACTGCTAACATCGGATGCTTTGAGACGCTTCAAGGGGAAGTCCCCAACCATGCAAGCTATTTTAAGACTTCAAAACCTTCTCCCTTGTGACTGATCATCCTTTTCCCCATATGTAGGACAGAGTGAGGCTCTGCTGAAACTTCTCATGGATCTCCAAGTTCCTACTCACAAGCCTGAATGGAACTGCTCAGGGCTTTAGTTTACAAAGCTACGTTTCCTCCCACGCTGACCCTTTCTCCTCCCTCCCCTCCCCTCCAATAAACTGCCAGCAGAGCAGCAGCCAGGCCTTGCACAGACACAAAACCCAAGTTGCCCCAGAGACATGTTATCTTGCAGTGACAAAGGGCCAGTCTGGCTCTCTTGCTGGTGGCATTATTTGAAAAGGTCACGCAGAGACTGTGGCTTGACAGTCTGTTTTGAAAAATGCTATTTATAGACCGTCCATCGCTCTCAGTGCATTAATTAGGCTGTGTACAAGCTAAAACCTTTCTCCAGCAAATGGTCTCCTTTTCCATTTTCTTTTTCTTTTCTTTTCTTTTTCCTTTTTCCTTTTTTCTTTTTCTTTTTCTTTTTCTTTTTCTTTTTCTTTTTCTTTTTCTTTTTCTTTTTCTTTTTCTTTTTCTTTTCCTTTTCCTTTTCCTTTTCCTTTTCCTTTTCCTTTTTTTTTTTTTTTTTTTTTCTTTTTTTTTTTCTTTTTTTTTTTTTTTTTTTTTTTTTTTTTCTTTTTCTTTTTCTTTTTCTTTTTCTTTTTCTTTTTCTTTTTCTTTTTCTTTTCCTTTTCCTTTTCCTTTTCCTTTTCCTTTTCCTTTTTTTTTTTTTAGTTTTTCCTTCTCTTTTTCCTTTTCTTTTCCTTTTCCTTCTCTTTTTCCTTTCTCTCTTTTTTTCTTTGCCACCATTGCATTTTGGTTTGTTTTTTGTGTTTGTGTGCATGTGCTGATCCTCTTTGTCAAGTCTGATCTACCCCAAAATAGTTGCTCATTTCTGCTTCAGTAGCTGCGAGCCTGCCGAGCACATGTGAATGGTTGCACAACCTCTCCGAGAGCAGCACCGGCACAACCTGGGCATGCAAAGGTAGCGATTCAGCTCCAGCCCACAGAGGTCTGCCCTGGGGACGGTTAGCAGCCTCGCAGCACACATACCAGTGGGCAGCTATGCCACGCGCAGCGCGGCTCATGTGCACCAGAGAGTGAAAGTTCATTTTGCCATGCCAAAATTTAGGCTCGGCCGTCATAGCTAGAGTAAAAGCAACATGGTAGGGTGGAGTCACAGAATTATAGAACCATCTAGGTGAGAAAAGACCATTAGGATCATCGGGTCCAACCATCAACCTAACACTGCCAAAACTAAACCATGTGCCTGAGCACCACATCTACATATCTTCTAAATACCTCCAAGGGTGGCAGCTCCACCACTTCCCTGGGCAACCTGTTCCAATGCTTAACAACCCTATCTGTGAAGAACTTTTTCCTCATATCCATCCTAAACCTCCCCTGATGCAACTTGAGGCCATTTCTTCTTGTTCTATCACCTGCTACTTGACAGAACAGGTCAACTTCCACCTCTCTGCAACCTCCTTTCAGGGAGCTGTAGAGAGCAATAAGGTCTCCCTTCAGCCTCCTTTTCTCGAGGCTGAACAACCCTAGTTCCCTCAGCCGTTCCTCATAAGACTTGTTCTCCAGACCCCTCACCAGCTTCGTTGCCCTTCTGAAGGATAGGGGATGGGTATGCAGACTTGCTGAGAGTCTTGGTCCAGGTGGGTTGCAAACAAAATGGGAGACATGGAACATCAGTTTTGTGGTCTGGAGCATCTAAAGTGCATCACGGCCAGGGAGAGGGAAGGGGATCCTGAAGCATCACCACCCCCTTGGGAATTTCAGCTGAGCAGGGCAGCCAGGTGCTATAGAAAAGAGGCAACTTGACTTAAGCATGGTGACACATCTGCAAGGAACAGTGCATAAAAGATACATGCAAGATACCAGCTGAGTCGAGAGCATCTGGAGGGAGAATTGCGTCATACCAATACGCTTGAATAACAGAAACTGAGATGACTTTATACCTTTTTCAATCAAGAAAGCTTCATCTTTCTGAGTCATATCCCAGAGAAATGTTGCTACAGCAGTTTTCATTTACCTCGATGTAAAACTCAGGCCAAACACTGACCGGTTATATATGACCCTTCTTATTTCCCACAAACCCTTTTTTCTTTGTTGACACACTGGGTTTTGTGGATAGGGGAGTCTGGAGTGCTTTAAAAACACATAAACAGGAAACACTTCAGTGAATCGGCGTTAGTCGCCCAGCAGAGGTTGTGGTTGGCAGGAAAGCTGGGTTGGTGGAAAGCTTGGTTTTTGGGGGACAAGGGGGGGTGACAGACCCTGTGTGCATGGGGGAGAAATGCCTTGCTGTACACCCGGGTGCGCATCACCCTTCTGGCAGGGAACCGGCTGGATGCAATAGTGCTGCTTCTTCTTTCAGATAATTTTGTTGTGATTGCACTGTACGATTTCCCTGCCTCAAGTGACCGTGACCTGGAACTGGTCAAGGGGGAGAAACTTCAAGTCCTCTCCAAGTAAGTGACCTGCTGCAAGAGGGGATCTGAGGATGAGCATGGTGATGCTGGGAAAGGGGGGACCTTGGGGTCAGACACCAATTTACAGCTCACAAGAGTTGAGCCTGTGTCTTAGCTTTGCTCCAGAGTGTGACTATGGGTACCCTCTTCTCTCTGCAAGGTGAGGAAGGTGACGCTTCTATGGGTTACAGATACTTTCGGGTTGGGCAGCGTCCCTGCCTGGATACTATGGGGACCTTCTTCACTGCCAGTGTGTGTGGGTGCAGAAGTTGCATAAATAACAACAATCACCAAGCTCCTGTTTCATATTTTGTGCTGATCGTGCTTTTGCAAAGGATGTGGGTTGGGTGTAGTCAGAGGAAAGGACTGACTCAAGCCAGAGAGGCGTGTGACTTCATTTCACCTTCTTCTCATACCCACCAGAGAAGAGACTGACAGTCCATCTGCCCAGTCCATCACAGGACAGAGGTGGGCTTGGGTGCCCTCATCATTTGACCTTGTAGAGCTGCTCCATCCTTGCTTGTTCTGTGAGGTGGCCTCCAGAGGTGACATTTCTCACCCAGATGCCATGGGCTGGGACCCATGGGGCAGGGGACACTGCTGGGCGAGGACAGCTTTTGGTCACAGCTGGTGGCTGAGTCAGTGGTGGGAAAAGAAAGCAGTGGGGTGTCTGGCAGATGAAGGAAGGAGCAGAAAGGAGGACCTCCAATGTCCCTATGCAAGAGACAAACGCACAGTGACCCAGATTTCCCTCCTCTCACTTGGGGTGTGTAGCAGAGGTCTGAGTCTGTGGTCACTCTGTGCTTCCTCTGCATTCATGGAAAAAGATTTTCACCTCCAGAAATCCCTGAGAGATCAACAGCCTTCAACTGGTGGTGGTCCTAGGAGATGGAGAGGGATCTGTAGGGTGATTTAAGGAGTGCTGGCATGTTTGCAGTGCTCAAAACTCCAGAAACCATGCTGTCCCCTCAGCCTTAGCTTGTCATGAGTCCTCCTTGGGGAACTCATGTTTTCTCTTCTACTTGCTTTGCAGCGAGGGGGAATGGTGGCTGGCAAAATCCCTCAGCAGCGGGAGGAAAGGCTACATCCCTAGTAACTTCGTCGCACAAGTAGACAGTTTGGAAGAGGAAAAGTAAGTGCAAAAGCTTATGAATGGTGAACACTCCTGCAGGGCTTTCCTTTCCTAAAGAGCTCAGTCTCTCAACAAGCTACGGTAACAGGTTTACTCGATGGCAGGAAGATATCAGTGCTGGGCTGGTTGGCAAGAGGTCTTCCATCATCCCCAACAGTGCCGCAGTTCAGGAGAAGTTTTAAACACTGTGGGGGTGCGGAACAGAGAGGATGAGGTTGCTACAGAGAAAGCAGGCAAAGACTCCTGTCCCATTAATTGCACCCACCGTGGAAAACAAGAATTTGGGGAAAGAACATACATTTGCACTGCTAAATTAGCAGTGCCAGGGACCATCCTCTGGCCCCGCTGGTCCAGTCCACCCACACGCATAGTGTTAAACTTCCTCAGACTCCAAGAGGGTGTCCGTATGCAAAATTGGGCTGGGAATGACTTGGGAAGGGTGCATTGATCCAAGTCTTGGCTGTGCCGGGGACCATGCTAACAATTTAATGGGACAGACACTGAGTGCCAGTGCTCAGATCCACAGCCTGGCACTGTGTGTTTCGTTAGCCCGGATGCAGCCTTCATGTTTGGGTCACTGCAAAGAGGATGGTAAGAAAGACTTGGGTGAAAAGGGTTTATTATGCCTATAATACAAGCAGCAGAAGGAATTGTTTTCATGACTTATTCTCCTCTGTGGCGTTCAGCTATAAATGATCAGCCCCGCTTGCAACCTCCTCTTGGAGGGATGTAGCCATCACTGAATTCAGCAAATGTTGAACAGCACATAGAAACATGGTTGAAACATAAATGTTTCTTGTATCCAAAAGGTACATTTAAATGGTTATGGACACCCTACGCTCAGCCTCCAGCCCACGTATCTGCTTTATAAACAGCCTGCCCTGACACCGCTTGGGGCTCACTAACTCCCCAGGTGAGCTGTGGGTCCCTGTGCACCTCCGAGGCTGTGCCTTGGCTGAGCTTTCACTCCTCTCGCATATGAGGTACTGCATACACCATCTACTCTGCTCTGGCTGCATTGCTAGGCAGTGAAACAAGCCCAAAGTGACCAAAATCTGGTGTTAATCTACTAAAACCAGTGTATTACCGGCACTTTCCAGTAGATAAAAAACTATTTGCTGATAAAAATAATCCACAGTTTCAGAGCGTAACAGTAATAAAAAAAAATGAACTAACTGGAAAGAATTTGCTTTTCCTTTTAGACCTTTTCCTTTTCAAACAATGTTTTTGTCTTTTCTGTCCTCCAGGTGGTATTTTAAAACTCTGAGCAGAAAAGATGCTGAACGGCTGCTATTGTCTTCTGGTAACAAAGTCGGCTCTTTCCTTGTCCGAGAGAGCGAAACCAGCAAAGGTGAGATCCAGAGAACCAGGATAGCTCCTCGTTAGTGTCATGGCTTGGAAAACCTTTCAGACATGAGCTGCAAAGTTCGGCTGTGTCAGTGTTTCTTGGATCTGGCTGGGGGAAATAGCGCTCACCAGGCTCAGCAGAGCTGTAGAAGTGAAGTGGGGGTTTGGAGGGCAAAGATTTGCTCATGGTGCTGAGTAGTTCAGGCTGTGGTAAGGGTGGCTTTTGTCACCATAGTTTGTGGCAGAGATGCAGGAACACAGATAAGCAGAAAAGACTTTCCAAAACAGTGCGTAGGGGCTTTCTTTTCCTTTTCTCCCCAAGAAAATGTTACTCTTTCAGCAAATGGAGTCTTCTACGCACTCTTGAAGAAGCATTTCTCCTGCTTGCTGCAGAAACTTGCAGAATTTGGGAAAAAAAAGTCTTTTGGTGTAACATTTTCCCAGAGGAAACTTGTTTCTAAGTGGTTGCCTTTACGCGTAACTTGTTCTGCTTGTATAATGGTTTCTCTGCTGTCTTTGTGGTGCCTTTGAAATTATCGGGCTTGGACTGGCCACCATATTCTGCTTTTACATTTATCCCTCTCCCACTCTCCCCTTTGTTTGCTGGGATATTTGGGTAGATGGCGTGACTGTGCATTGCACCCAGAAAGCGTAGGGAGCAATACAGGTGCCATGCACAAGCCCAGCAGACACTTGTATCTGAAGGTCTGGGGAGAGGTTAGGTCCTCTGTCCACACATGATCCTAGTCTTTGTGACACCTCTAGATGCCACACATGGATGGGATCGACCTTTCCCTTCCCTTGCTCAGGTCAGTGGCCCCCTCCTTCTGCTAGCCACAAGCTGCAAGCACAGGATGAAATGACTCCTTGCAGTTCTCTGAAGTGTGGGTGGGTCTAGGTCACACAGGGCTTGGACAGAGGTGGTGGAGTCCTGAGATCCAAGGAGAAATAACCAGGCTAGACCTGATCTTTAATGCCCTGTCTCTGCCGTCTAGAAGCAGACTTAGCTGGAGGTGTGGGATATTCCGCATCAGCAGATGTGGCGTGTTCCACTCCATGAAAGTCCCACGTTAATCCCAAATGGTCAGAGATCAGCTTCTGCTCTGAAATATGAGTCTCGCCTGTGCCTTTTCTGATATTTAGCATCCTGTCTTAAAATGTGGCTGTTTTGCCTTCCAACACCTCATGCACAGAATCATCCTATGCGATCAGCTTCTACCTGAGTACTCTATGCTTTAGACTGCCTGAGTGGCCATGGTGACACAGTTTGATCTGTCTTAACCACAGCTTCCTGCTCGCTAAAGAGAAGGGGAAAAGAGAAAGCCCTGCATCTCCTAATGTGCCGTGAAGCTGAGTTCAGTAATGTAAAGCGCCTTGTGACCCACCATGAGATGTCCAGAGCAATGCTATGGAATTAACCCTGCTCTTTGAACCCCACAGGTTCTTCCTGTTTTCCTCCTCTGTGACATATTTTTTTGATTTATTTTTCACATCATCAGCAACATTTAACCTTCAGGGACGAGCACTGAGTTGAGCTAAGGGCAGTATCCCCCTTAGCTGCATGCAGTGGAGGGTGGTTGTCTCACATTGTTGTCTCAACCACAGTGGGACGCATTCTGCACCCTGCCTGAGAGCAGCACCTATTCACAGCCCATCCTAAGCAGTGTCTTATTTTGCTTATGGTTAAAGATACTGGAGACCTGCAAACCTGGGGGCTCCACTTCCACTCAACATCTTGCAGAGGCCGAGAAAGGCACGTTCAGAATCCTGGGAAGATGGGTCCTTGTCAAGGCAGTGTGGAAAGCAGACCAGCAGTGAAATCATTGGCGGAGAGCTAGCTTTGCCAAAGCTGCTGGAAATAAACAATTCTTCCCCTGAAGTAATAATCATTCTGAAACCTGCAGGAATGCAGTTGCACAGCTGTGCCAAGTCACGAACTCCTGGCTCGCAGCAAGACGGCTGCGTCTGTGCTCCCAGCAGGAGGGACCTCGCAGAGCTCAGCTGCCGTACCCAGCTGAGCTCCTGGGTTTCCCATCGGGAAGGAGTTAAGAGCGTGATGAGACTTTTAGGAACAGGAGATGCTGCATGTGGTGGGACTCACCCTGAAATGCAGGCATCAAAATGAAGACATCACATGTGGCAGTTACCTGAGCTCCCACTGTAGCCCATGGGGCTTGATTTGGCCACCAAACCCTGGTCCTCTTAGAGACATCTCCAGGTGCTCCACCAGAAGGTATGGTTTTGCATTGTATCTACCAGACCCATGTAGATGTTCCAGAGCATCTCAAGTGGTACCAGACACCCATATTTAGGTGACTGAATCAACCCTAGGTATGATGTGAAGTCCCATCCTTTGCACCTTCTGTTGCTCTTTCCCATACAAAACCTGCCACCCTTTGAACAGAAAGGACCTGAGACCCCTTGTAGGATGGTTTGGGGATACCAGACCCACAACAGGAGGGTCTGACTCCCAGAGCTGACCAGGGCAAGATTTACTTGTGCTCACACTGCTCTGAGCTGGTGTTGAGTGCAGGTGTGGACCTCTGTGTGTCAGCCCAGGTCTGCACCAGGTTGCGATGTGGGGTTGCAGGACAGGTGAATGTCCCTTGTGGCTGAGGAGCAAGAACTCCTTTTGGCCATCCCGGCTGTCATAGAGGGAGATTAGGAGCCCTGCCATCTGTCCGTCTCCACTTAACATTTTTCATTTGCTGCTGTCACTGGGAGAAGAGAGAATTGAAGCTTTTCTGCCCGAGTGCTTTGCCTTTACATGGCAGCTCCCAAGGGAACAGTAACCGGCCGTGGTGAATGATGGGCAAAGCTCTATCACACTTACTCCAGCAAACTAAACCCTGACTTGGGGTGAAATGCAGTCATTAGCTCTAATGACAGGATAAGTATTAATGCTGGTATTAGGCAGCTGATAGATTGGCCTGGAGGGTGCCCGGAGCCCCTGTCACCACTGCATGCTGCATGTCACTGGTTTGAAAGATGCAAGAGGGTTTAAAGGGTCAGTAGGGCCTGGAGAGGAGGTCCTGTAGGAGAGCAGGCGTTTTGGGTGCAACCACGCTAACATACAGATCAGGTCTCTTCTCCTCTGCTGACTCTCAGCCCCCAGACACCCACTTGCACACATGTTAGTCGTTAATTACTGCGCTCCCATCTGCAAACGCTGTCTGTCGTCAGTGCAGCTGGGTTCACACCGCGTTTGGCTCCTTCCTCTAGCAGGCCTCGCATTGTAAAAAATCCCACACGTACCCTAAGCCACATCTCAGGCCTGCAAAGCACCCTCTTGGGCTTGTGCCGTATAAGCCCAACACTGATGGGCTGCAGTCTGGCCTGCACGTTATTTCAATCACTTTGAAATTAAAATAACATCGTCATCACCCTCAACAACAATAATACATTTATATTAATTACTTGTATTATTTTTGGTGGTGGTAGTAGTGGTGGTGGTGGTGGTAGTAGTAGTAGTAGTATTTGCAACTTAGGGTCACATAGGTATCACAGAAGAGCCGGAGGAGGTCTGGCACCAAGTCTTATGGAGCGTGAATACGGCAGATCAAGTCTAGCAGGACTTGTGTTGAGCACTGCGAACACAAGCCCTAGCAACTCCTCTCTGCACCCACCAGGGACCAAAGGTCACTCCCTGGGAAAGACATCCTTAGCTGCGTAGTGACCTTTGGTCACTGAGACACAAACTGTGACAAATGAGCTGTTCCTTTGCCCTTACCTTGAGTTTTTTGTTGCCCCATTGAAGATGCTTCAGGGATGTTCGCAGATGTTCAGCTGCAGGACTGATAGAGCCAAAAGGGCTTCCCAGGTCTGTCTTCTGCCTGACACCCATGGTGAAGGAGAGTTTCAGAAGAGCATCCTCTGTTGAGAAAGAGCCCACCACACTGATGCTGTGTGCTTCCAGTCTTGAGGTTCCATGGTATTTAAACCAGCAGGTCTTCCATGAACATTATAGAATCATAGAATTTTTTAGATTGGATGAGACCTCTAAGATCACCAAGTCCAACCGTTAATGTAGCACTGCCAAGTCCACCACCACGTCCCTATTTAACTGTGCCCTAACTGAGCACGGTCTGGAATAAATCTTTTCACCTGGGACTTGCTCTTTAGGAAATGTGCTGGTCACTGTCCTGCAAAGTGTGTCCACACAGGGAGATGTTGGTCAGGTTTGCTGCATGGGCACATCCTTAGTGATGAAAGAAGGCCGCTTAACTCTGAATTTGTTGTATGGAAAACAAAGCTGTGGGATATTTTGTCCCTTTAGACTACAGTTAAGGTCTTACTTTCTGACAATTTTATTTTTTCTGCTGTTTCACACCTCACATTACTGAGGAGCAGAGCTGGGAGATCTGATCAAACCCCAGGAGACTTCAGTAGTCCCCCAAAGAGTATTGGGAGAGCATACAACCATCCTGCTGTTTTATTACGTTTTCTGATTTATGGTTTCATACATTCTTAGGTGTCTATGCAGGAAATAAAACGCTGACGTAGTTGTTAGCAATTATTCTTGAACATGCCTGAGGTACTGTAGTGTAAAAAGGCTCTTGTAACTGACTCTCAAGCTCACCGTAGAAGGAGAAGCCTAAAAGGCACTGGTTGCACCAGGCATCAGGAAACCAGACTCGGAAAGCTTTGTTGTTCCCGATTGAGGAGTTCACAGTCCTGTTGGTCGTTGGCTTTGGTTAAGGCAACACCTTAACATGGGGTTAAGAAGCTTCTATCCCTCCAGCTTTTGTTTCTGTTCTCACCCTTACTGATAGCAGATATGCCACCATATGTCATAGTCTGGTCTCTCCAGAAAGTGGTTCCCCCCAAAACGACGTGCCAGCACTTAGAAAAATTTTAGACTCTCCCAAATTCTGCTTGTAAAGATTTATAATCGCTGCAACAAAGCAAATATCCACAGAGGTGGTTTTCTTTTGTCACTTTTTAAAAATGCAGATGGTTTCCAAGCCCAGTTTAGGGAACTGCTGGTGCTGCAATGGAGAAACACCTACCAGAGAGTGTTGTATGTTAGTAAACTTTCCTCTCGCACGCAGGATTAGGGTTTCAGAGTCACTGTGGAAGGCCCCACTTCTGCTTATGATCCTACATGACAGATTCGTACTTTTTAACATACATAGCTTTGCCTTTGCAAACATTAAATCAGGCAGCCTATCAACCTGGGTGACGTATTAGACTTTCACAGCCCAGCAGGCTTCTAACAACTTTCTCCGGAAATATGATCCAGACAAAAGGGAAAAAAAACCCATTGCTAAGCTGTATTGAAATTTACACTGACATAGGCTGGAAGTTGTTGCTCTGTAGCAACATCTAGTGATGTTTTTGTGTGCAAAACCACAATGGGTTTAGATTATAAACCCATTGTAAGGAGAGAATAGCAGGTTGGAGTGGTAGATTGTTGAGCAGCTCCCTTGAGGTCAAAAGGCACCTGAATGTAGATGTAAATCTAGATGTGGTTTAGCCACAGTCACAAGCTTATGGCTGAACAAGACAATTTTCCTGAACCCCCTTTCTGTACTCCCAGTTGAAGCACTGACCTAGGCACAAGGGTTATAGGGGATAACAGGGATGTGGGGACCTTGGATAATGCTGAGAAGGGACATCTATCTCTTGACCGCTATCTCTCCCGCTAACTGACATTCTGGTTGTGCTGGCTGGGTGGTTTAGCTCCTTGTCAGTCCTGTGTTTGTACAAACTGGTGAGGCTGCAATCATTTGTTTTGTCCAGATGAGACGGTAGGGTTGAGAGAGCTCGGATGGGAGCTGTGAGAAGACCATCATGACCTGAAGAGCATCTGATTGCTCTGGCTGGAGATGTGCTATTCATTGCCATATTGTTTCCTTGGGGCTGTTGGCCACGGCATAGGAAGGTCTTACTCAACCCAGCCTTGACAAGCCCAATTAATCTCTGATGAACTTTTATCCTCTCCACTTGACTTGGAGAGAGGGAAATTTGTAGCTTTGCAGTCTGGTGGGATTTGCCCTGAGAAGGCATCATCAAGGGCTGGGAGAGGTGTCTGCATCTGCAGGCAGGCAAGGAAGAGGATGTAGCTGGTTCCTGGTCCTACTTGTCCTCACAGTTCACTCTCCTGCTCATTCGCCAGGTGCCTATTCTTTGTCTGTGAGAGACAGCGACTCTGCTCATGGGGACATCATCAAACACTACAGGATCCGCTCCTTAGATGGTGGGGGGTATTACATCTCCCCCAGGATGACTTTCTCCAGCCTGCCAGAGCTAATCCACCATTACAGCCGTAAGTTGTTTGCCTTCCCTAATGGATTTGTCTCCTAGCAGAAGGTGGGCTTGTGGACAGAGGGAGGAGGACAGGCTTACTAGCCACCACCATCACTCTATCCACTCTCATTGGCAAGGTGTGCTTCTCCAAGCAGAACTTGGGCCACCATGTCCTATCTTTCATCCTAGGCCATTGCAAGGCTGTGCTCTGCCCACAGCTCTATAACCAGGGAGTGTCTCCCATCAGGAAAGAAAAGAGATGACTGTTGAAAGGATATGCAGGAGGGATGCTTGGGAAGCAGGGTTTGGCCTTGTTGGGCAGGACAACTTTCTCCTCTATGGCTCCCTTTGAGATTTTTTCTTCCATTGAGTCCGTGCTGGGTGCCTTAATCCTTGTGGCTGAAACATTTGTGTGATTGTAGAGCTTTTCCATGGGTTGGTGACTTCTTCCTGGCATGTGTGGATGGAGGAGGAGGTTAGCTTTGCCATCCCGTTGAACTGTCCTGTCCTTTGTCCTCATACAGAGAAAGGGGATGGCCTATGCCAGCGGCTCACTGTTCCCTGCATATCCCTGGTTCCCCAGAGACCCTGGGCACAGGATGAATGGGAGATCCCACGGGAGTCTCTGAAGCTTGTGAAGAAACTTGGCAGTGGGCAGTTTGGGGAAGTGTGGATGGGTAAGTATAGTCCCCCCATTCCAGGAGAAAATATGTAAACAGATGAGATGGCAAGCCCTCTTTCCCTAAGACAGGACTAGTCTGGGTGAGGGGATCCTAAAGTATAAACACATATTTATGGGTACACAAGCAGCAGTAGATGCCGTACTCCTGGAAAGGACCAGACAGGTTGTGTTTACACAGATCAGTGGTTGAGCATGGTTTTCACAGGCAAGGTGCATGTGAGAGGTGTTCAAGTGTCTGTTCGCTCATCTCCTAAGACATGTTCTTGTTATTCTCGGGAATCCTGGGCATGGTTGTAGGATCCTAAGCTACACACAGCAGGCTACTTGGGTGACACTATCCCATTTTTTCTGTTTCCCTGTCCCACTTTATAACCCAAATCTGAATCTGCCACGCCTTCCTGCCCACTGCTAATCAGGAAATGGAGTGAGTTCAGCTCCCTTTGCTGTTCTCTTTGTGGTTGCTTGTTGTCTTGGAACTTGAGACTGTGGACAGGACCAGACTGAGTCGACAGCCTGACGGTAGTGTCCTGTCTTTTTGAATGATACTTGGATTATTTGAGAACCTAGCTGGCGGCAGGTCCCAGGGGTTTCACCCAGAAAGTATCTTGCAGGTTTGGGAGGACTGCATGAGGATGGGCTCATCGCATGGGTGTCCATCACCCGAAGCAGGGATGATCCCTGATGAAGCCACATGGATTGATATTTATGCCATGTCTCTCCCTTCTCTCATACCTACTGGTTGCTCAGAGCCCACTGGCACTGAGATTTTCCATTTGCTTCTTGTTGGGAGATTGATAGCTGTTACTGTGGTTTTCTGCTCCGTGATCCACAAGCTCTTCTGCTCTTTGTTGCATGGCCTGATAGACCCTGTAGAGAGGCCAAAATTCCTCAATGCATCATTGTATCTCAACAGGCTACTACAAGAACAACATCAAGGTGGCTGTGAAGACCATGAAGGAGGGCAGCATGGATCCTGATGCTTTCTTGGCGGAGGCAAACTTGATGAAGAGGCTCCAGCATAACAAACTGGTCCGGCTATATGCAGTGGTCACAAAGCAGCCTATCTACATTGTGACAGAGTACATGGCCAATGGTAAAGAGCCTCACTGAGTTTTTTGTTGGTTTTCTGCAAAATCAGGTCAATGAGGGGGCTGGTACTCCTATCATTATGGGGGGTGGAGAGGAGGGCATTGTACCAAAGCTGTAAGCAGAAGGACTAAGTGATCTACAGATTTGTTTCTAGTACTGGAAGTGACTTTCTGGGCAATGAATTCTTGCCTCTTGTGGTCTCATATTTCATAAGCTACTTCACACGATGGTGACGCTTCATTTGAAGATTATTTGAAGTTCTCATCTCCACTGCTCCTACTGGAAGTTTGTTTCAGATTTTTGGTCCCCTCATGGTGAAATTTTCCTTTATTTTGCCCCTCTTGTCTATAAGGCTTTGAGTGACTACTGCCCAGCAGTTTGCTGAAGGTCTGTGCAAAATAGAGGGGGGAAATGGGCTGTGTTTCAGAACTTTCCCAATGGAAGATGCTCCAGCAAACACCCTTTGTGGTTCCTTGGATTTTCTTTAGGATGCAGGCAGATTTGTTGCGTATATTCTGAGAAGCACCAGGGAAAGCAAATGTATAGACTTACTCAGAAGAGTTACAGCAATCTCTCCTCTTTTGCAGGGTGTTTGCTGGATTACTTGAAGACAGAGGAAGGAAGCCAGCTGAATCTCCCCAAACTCATTGATATGTCTGCTCAGGTTAGTTGAACAGAAAGGTCTGGGAAACAGACTCAAGGCCACGATTTGTTATTGCCTCAGTGAAATACTTGCAAGTCTGAAGTCTGTCAAAGCGTTGCTTTCATGGAGAAAAACAGCACCTCCTGGTGTGCTCTCTTAGGGTTTCTCTCTCAGCCCTCTGGCGTTGATGTGCATGTCAGCTCAGCAACGCTCTGCTGGCCTTAGGACAGCCTCTGGGGAACTGAGTGCAGTGCTAGAGAACTGGGGTTTGGTTTTTGGTTTTTGGGGGGTTTGTTCCGTTTTGTGTTTTTTGTTTGTTTGTTTTTTTCTGCCTTGCTGAGCAGGAAATAAGGCTTTTTTTTTTTTTCTTTTTTTTTTACCAAAAGGCAGAAAAAGCTCACAAAGGGGCTTTCAATGTAAGGACGTGCTGGCTTTCAGCAGTTCTTCCCTTCTCATGATTAGGCATAAAGGCCCTCAAATCTGGGAATATTGCTCCTTATGAGAACAAATTTTTGTGTTTGTAGGCTTGTTTCCCTCTAAGCATCCCCCGGCTGTAGATGTTACTAGTTGCAGCTGCACCATAACATTTTAATCCAGAAGTGAAGCTAAACTCAAACAGGTCAAAGTTAGGTAAACTGAGGCCCAGAGTGGCATCATCTTGGCAACAAACTGTGCATGAAAATGGGATTGGCAAAATCACTCTGCTTTGGTCCTAGCCAGCTGTTGACAGGGTTTGGCTCACTCAGGGCAGAGCTACACTAATTTTGGAAATACTGGAAAAAAGCCATGAAGCATCAGTGTCACAGCTGAATACAGTTATTTTGATGTTCAGGTCTGGGATTTACCCATAAGATCACTCGTCCTCTCTGGGTCAAAGTGAGCCTGAGCAAACAACATGTAAAGGCTGGCCACTTCATTCCAGCCATCATTCAGAGTTATTTTATAATGTATTAAAAAGTAGATAATTTTAATATTTGAGCAAACGTTACATGATAGCAAAAGATTTTCCTTCTTGCTTTAACCAAGATGAAAATATTTAAATACTTCAAAGCAGTGTCTCCGTTTTTATTTTCCTCTGCACCCTTATTAACAGTGCAGAAGAACATTTTTCAATGCCTTCCCTCTTCACTACTGATAAATCTTCCATATCTGCAGCTTTATCTTTGTTGTTTGTGAAAGGTTATGGGACCAACCGCGTTGTCCCTGTTTAGTATCTTTCCCTTAATTTCTCCCTTCTTTCCTTCCTTCCTTCTCTCTTTACCTCCCCACTTCTCTCCCTCCTTTTTCATTCTTTCATTCCTTCTCTTGACAGGTATAGTGTGTGGTTTGTTTTAAATTCCTGATCATAAGCAGAATGGTCCAAATTCATCCATACTGCAGAGCTCTTGGGTTTGGTGGCAGTGTTACCCCAGAAATTAACTTGATGCATTTCCATGCAACAAGAAAATGCCGTAGCCAGAGCAATCTGCAGTTAGCTATAGTCACAGGGGAGACCCAGAGCAAAGCTGTTGGCCAGCACTATACCCAGCTTTGCGGCAGGGACAGCAGAAGTTATAAGTACTCATCCATTTATTTAACACAACTTTATAACTTGCATTGAGCACGTGGATTAATAAAGCATTTCCAGGCAGGTCTGTGGAGGTACCTGGGGAGAGATCAATGATCTTGTCTGTCCCAGGCACAAGGGTGGTACAGGTCAGACAACACACTGGCTGCAGGTACCCCTGGGAGAAACCCGTCCCAGGACAACCTCGTGCACCCAGACCTCCTCTCCAAGTTCAGGGCCGAAGTCATGAATATGATCACATAGTACAGCCTGAGCTGGCCAGAAGCCCGTCCACTACAATGGTCAAATAGTGCCCACAGTGGGCACCATCACTGTGGTTGAGCAATTACATGTGGACATCACCTCTCCATGGGCACCTGGAAGCACTCACCCACCCTGCACACTCTTCTCGCATCTCTCCACGCTCATTGCAACATCCCGCAGCACACACCACTTCCAGGACAAGGATAGTCAAACGCAGACCAAACCCCTACACCCCAGCAGTGTAATAACCCACACAAGCCACCCACAGCACTTCGGGTAAGAAGGACTTTGCCCATCCCTCAAGACATGGGTGTCAATCCGAAGGACAGCTTTCATTGCTCACCCTCCCACCCCGCACCACCTCCCCAGGGCAGGGATTCAAACACTCACTGGGTAGCTCCCGGAGGAGGAGGAAAAGGGCAGTCTCTCGAGCTATTTTGCTATCTGTTCATCTGCGGTGTTGGGATGACATCATGGCCCAACAGGCACCCAACCCTCTTGAGTGCAATTTTGGATCCAGTAGCATCCGTTGGAGTTAAAATTAGAAAACTCTGGGCCCGTGCACTTGGTCCTGTGGTCAGTCTCGAGGGTACATGCTTGAAAGCACGCTGGGCTGGAACGGGCCCATTGACGGGTACTATCTCATTAACATCAGGACAGGAAATTACATCAATTCTTCCATTTTCCACTGCAGCAAACAGCACTTGCACTGAAGGGGTGTTGACACAGGTTAGAAATGCAGCATTGGAAAGTATGTGTTAGTATCCTGTTTAAAACCACATGTAAGTCGAGATGCTGATGTGAATCTGTATGGAGTGGAAAATTGCTCTGCCCTCACCCACAGGCATATAAAGCTTTAATATGTACTAACCATTATTAGCAGGGGTTGCGTGCATCCACTCACCCTCCTGATAAACGCCTAACCCAAATCTGAATCTCGACTGACAGAGCAACTTCGCAATCTCCTTTTTTCAGCATCCATATAAGATTGCTGCCGTTATTTATAGGGGCTCACCACACACCGGGCACCTCCCCAGGGCTGCTCCCTGCTCCAGGGAGCTGAACAGTAAAAGATGATATTGGGAGCAAGAACCTCCCCCAGTAAAGTTTGGAGATGGTTGAAGAAGGCAATGCATGCCCAGGCCAAGAGGTTTGTCCGGGGATATACTCTCTCTGTCATCATATTTCTATGAGTATCTGGTTCTTCTGCTCTACTGCATTCTGTAGGTATCAGAGGGGAACTGTATTGTGTCCCTGGTCTAGTCCAGCAGAGGGAAAGAAAACACTGATCTCTTTTATTGTGGAGGGATCTCTAGGGGTCTCCTCCCCATCCTAAAGCAGACCAGTGAGGGAGAACAGAGGAGGTTGCTGAAGAAGATCTAGTTGTCCTAGGTCTGGACTTTGCTACTGTGACTGAGGGACAGATGAGCTCTTTGAGTGTTTTTTCCTTCTTTTTTTTTTAATTCATATATTTAATCTGGAGTGTTTGTGGTTAAAATCCCAACTAGAGGGGAGAGTCTTGTGGCAGAAACTGGGAATCCAGTGATGTGGCTTCAGGTTTGCTTCAACCTTCTGCATCTCGCTGCAGACACGACTCACAGCTGTAACTTCTGAGCAAAACGGAGAGCGATGCTTCGGTTCTGCTTGACTTGGCTGCTTAAAGCTTTTGGAGACCAGGTGCACGCCGGTAGGGCTGCACATATACACATGTACATGGGCAATATCTGTTTGTGTGTGTGTACGTACCCGCCTACCTGTTTATCTGTTTGTCTGTTGATCCATCTGTCCATCCATCCGTCTGTGGAGCATGTATGCATGTCCATGCACATGGAGGCATGTGAGCAACCCTATACGCATGCTGTGCCTTTGTAAAGGTGGGTAAGGTACAGGCAAACTAGCTTGTTGTCATGGGGGGGGCGACTGATGAGGGTGGACTCTTCCTCCTCTCCTAGGTGGCAGAGGGAATGGCGTACATCGAGCGAATGAACTCCATCCACCGCGACTTGAGAGCTGCCAACATCCTCGTCTCAGAGACACTCTGCTGCAAAATTGCTGATTTTGGCCTGGCCAGGATCATCGAGAACGAATACTTAGCACAGGAAGGTGGGTGTCGCTCCCAGCATTGCCTCACCAACACATTTTCCTTATCTTCAATCCTCCTGCCATGCAGACGTGCGAAGATATGGGGTGTCCAAGGGTTGGGCTGGGACCAGGCACGGGGCACCACTGCCAATGTCATGAGACCAGAGCTCCCAGTGCTGCCCTTATCAGCACCCAGGCAGCAGGCAGAGCAAGGAAGAGAGCCAAAAATGGGGTCCCAGGAGGGGGAGCAGCGCTTGGGGACAATAAAGAGTAAGTGAGGTTTGCAGAAGGAAATGGGGAAAAAAGTATTTTGGCACTGTTTGGGGGAGTCCTGCTGAATCTCAGGTTGTGTTACTGGAGAAATTTGACTTCTACTTATGAAACCTGCTGCCTGTGCCTACGTGTTCACAGTGAGTCGGTCCGAAGGGAAGGAAATAGCAGTGTAACTCAGTCACCGCACACCGCGGGAGTGCAGAGGGGAGCTGGAGCCACGAATCTGGACCTAAAGGCAGTTTCCAGATGTTCCAGGCAAACCAAGTCCAGACCAGATCAGGTCCATTCAATAACAGAGAGACAACTTAGAAAACATGGGAGAGGGTTTGCAGCTTGGCAGGTGTTTCTTATGGGAAAGGAGTACCTTGAGCATCTGAAACACAACAAAAACAACCCCCCCAAAACCTAAAAAAGGCATAGAAACCCCAATATCCCCCCATGTTAAAGTGAAATCTCCTAATGACTCCTAATGAGTGCAAGGACCTACATCTGGGTCGGGGCAATCCCAAGCACAAATCCAGGCTGGGCAGAGAATGGATGGAGAGCAGCCCTGAGGAGAAGGACCTGGAGGTGCTGGCTGATGAGAAGCTCAACATGAGCTGGCAATGTGTGATTGCAGTCCAGAAGGCCAACTGTATCCCGGGCTGCATCAGAAGAAGTGTGGCCAGCAGGTCGAGGGGGGGGATTCTGCCCCTCTACTCTATTTTGGTGAGACTCCACCTGGAGTACTGTGTCCAGCTCTGGAGCCCCCAACATAGCAAAGACATGGACTTGTTGGAATGGGACCAGAGGAGGGCCACAGACATGATCAGAGGGCTGGAGCACCTCTGCTGTGAGGACAGGCTGAGACAGTTGGGGTTGTTCAGCCTGGAGAAGAACAGGCTCCAGGGAGACCTTAGAGCACCTTTCCAGTACCTAAAGGGACACTAGAGAAAAGCTGCAGAGGGACTTTTTACAAGGGCATGTAGTGATAGAACAAGGGGGGAATGGCTTCAGACTGGAAGAGGGGAGATTTAGATTAGGTATTAGGAAGAAATTTTTCACTGTGAGGGTGGTGAGACACTGGCCTGGTTTGCCCAGAGAAGCTGTGTCTGCCCCACCCCTGGAGGTGTTCAAGGCCAGGTTGGATGGGGCTTGGAGCAACCTGGGCTGGGGGGAAGGGTCTCTGCCCATGGCTGGGGGGTGGAACTAGACAATCTTCAAGGTCCCTTCCAACCCAAACCATTCTGTGATTCTATGACTCCACCTGCAAAGCCAAACCCCTTCCTGAGGCTGAGTATCTGAACTGGTGGTGGACAGGAGAGCATGTCCATGAGAGGTGACAACAGGTTTGGTTAGTGCAGAGGTCTGTCCACAGCCATTTGAGAACAGGGTTAAGAGAAATTCCTCTGGTGGCAGCTTTTTCTCTGTAGTTTGAGGTCAATTATGAGATTGTGTCATTCAGATTGAAAAGGGACTTTATAGAGCATCAGGGAAACAAGCAGAAAGTATTGAAATAAAACAATTAAGGCTGTCATAAGTGGCGCTTACCAGAAGATTTTCAAATTTTGGAAATCTGTCCACCTCTGGAGTTGAGATGAAGCTAAAATTCCCCATAAAAATACTCTGGGGAAAGGAAGTTAAATAGATTTTATTTTCTTGTAAGATAGGAAACTTTTCTTTCCATTTGCTGTCCCAAAATGCTTTATGATACAAATTATACCCATTTCAACATGTATAACTATTTCAAAACAGTAAAAGCTTGCAAATTGAATTTGTGCAATGTCATGAAGGGGTACTGTGAGATTGCTGCAATTTTTTAAGGCAGTTTTTATCCTTAAGAGAAGTTTGGGTGAAATCAGTGTAATTCTGCTAACATGCCCAAAGGAGCTACATTTCTAGTGTAAAACAGTTGCTATCAGCATTTTTCCATCTGAAATAACTGCTGCCCCTCTATCTGCTTTGAACAATTTTCACTTCATAGATTGCATTTCTGAGCCTCGTCAGTCTACTTTGGAGTATGTCAGTCTACATTGGAGTGCAATGTGCAAGAACAAAGGCACTTATTTCACACGTTGCATTTGGGCTTTCAGTCCTGAAAGGACAAATACAAAATATACAAATAAAAATGTGGTTTTCTCTGCAGTCTTTAACACGTTCAGTTCCTACTTACCAAGGTGGTTTGGGGTTTTGTCCTTTTTTTTTTGGCCTCAGCTAAACTGAAATTGCAATCTTATAGTCATTGCTGCCCACAGCGTGCAAAACAAGATCTTGGTGGACAAAACAAACGGGGACTTTTTTGTTTTTAATATACATATGCAGCTTTAAAGACCAGAGAATTTGTATTTGCTGTACTGTTTATGCACTTTTGCTTAAAACAGCCCCTTTCTGGTATGTGATTTTATGCAGAATAATATCTTACTGTTGTTGTCCTCTAATAAAGCTACTTAAGGCATTGGCTTTGAATAGCACAGCCACGTAGTTTGGGCTACAGAAACCCATTGGTTCTGCATGGCAAGTTGCCACCTGAAGGGCGATGGGTCTCTCCTGAGAGTTGCTTGATGCCGAAGGGCTGTGGCAGGTGCTGCTCGCTCCCGGCATCGCGCCCTCGGCATGCACAGCACTGGTTGGCCATCCGTGCTGCCATTCCTGGCTCTGTTCCCCAGATCCCATTGCTAAACACACAAGAGATGCAAAGGCGTTATAAGACTTCACGAGTAAAATAGCTTACCTAGATTATTTTGGTTTTAATACGCATGTTATCAGTTACCTAGTGTATTAAGTTTTTTTCATTATTTGGCCTCCATTTATCAGCATCTATGGATGTTTGTAAGTATATACACGTGAAAAAGTCTTTTAAGATGAAATAGCCTTGTTTGCACTGGAAAAAGAACCAAGAAAGGCAAAGAGATGCCAGGTAAAAATGACCTTTTAATAAAAGCAGGAGACAGGCAGCAATTACCTTCCTCTGGCCTTATTTCTGTAACTCCTTCAACAAGCCCCATCACAGCCTCCTGATGCAGTTAACAGCCCACAGGACCCAGGGCTCGTTTTCTGGGGAACTGCCTGCCTGTGCCCATAGGAGCAGATGGAGATGCTGTAGCTCCTCGTCCTATTTTCCTTTGCTTCCTCCGGACAGGTGCCAAATTCCCGATCAAATGGACGGCACCGGAGGCCATTAACTTTGGAGTTTTCACCATCAAATCTGACGTGTGGTCTTTTGGGATCCTCCTGACAGAAATCATAACCTACGGCAGGATCCCTTACCCAGGTACGCTGCGAATACGGGACAAGTGAATATCATCTTCAAAGCGTCTAGAGCTGCTTTATGCTCGGAGACACATATCCAAGTGTGTACACACGTGCCCAGACACACACCCCTGTTTCTTCATGCTGGGTTTCCTCTCCTAGGCTCTCACGAGCCTCAGTTATACCTGTGCTAGGAAAAAAAAACTATAGAGGGGAGTCAGGGAGGAGGCAGAAGGATGGAGTGGGGAGCACAACCCTGAAAGAGGGGTGGTGCCCAGATATGGCTCAGCATCGCCATCCCTCATGCCCCTCCAGCCTTGCCTGGATGTGAGCTCCACTGAGCTTCACCCCCCAGGTGCTGAATAACTCCTGTTGGGCTGTGTTTCCCTCCAGGGATGACCAACCCCGAGGTGATTCGCAACCTGGAGCGGGGCTACCGCATGCCCTGCCCGGACATGTGCCCTGGTGAACTCTACAACATCATCCTGAAATGCTGGCGAAGCAAGCCCGAGGAGCGCCCGACCTTCGAGTACCTGCAATCGGTCCTGGAGGACTTTTACACTGCCACGGAGAAGCAGTATGAGCCAGAGCCTCAGCAGTAAGCCACCACCCCACCAGGACCTGAGGACAGATCTGGAGGAAAGCCACCGTCCTGCACAGCCCAGCGATGGCTTGTTTCGGGCCTTTGCCTTTCTTCTGTGTGCCACCACCATGCATTTGGAGACGGGGAATGAGGAGGGACATGAGGGAGGTGGATGCTGACAGCTCTGTGGTTATCATGAAGACTAAAGAGGTGGCTGAGAGCTGGCATAGCTCTTTCCCCCTCCACCTTGGAGGTCTGTACCCAGTTGCAGACATCACCTCTGCCATGAAGAACAGCAAGACTCCTTCGTGACCCACCTGGAGAAAGAAAAGCCCCTCAGCCCTGCAATGGCAACCCCAAGAAGAGAGGACCATGGTTGGGATGGTGGTACGCGGGGATACACAATCTCTCCCCCGCTTCTGATCCCGCTGCCGGCAATACTACAAGCCCCTTCATGTCAAAGGCAAGGGTGGGAATGTGTCCTACCACACCAGGCCCCCAGGCTCTGGAGCAACATCCCCAGGTGGTGCCACCCCCACTCTGTGCCCCAAGTCAATAATAAAGAACTGAATATGACCATTTTCCATTTATTAATTTGGGCGGCAAGGCACGAACGAGCTCCTGTGCTTTCCGTGCCCACGGAGGAGAAGAGGAGAGGCCATGAGGCTCCCCGAACAGCTCCGGGTGATGCTGGGGTGGTACCCGGGGCGGGGAGGGGGGATGCCCGCCGTGCGCCCACCGACGGCCGGCACAGGCGGCCCTGAAGCCTGGAGGGAGAAGAGATGTTCGTAGTGTGGCCACGAGATGTCCCTCCTTCCCCGCAAATCTGGGTGGCTCCTGCCACCCAGCTGGTGTGTGNCCCAAAATAGAAAAATACGCTTTGCTGAGCCCTTCACTGCACAAGCTCCTGATGCAGCACTGGTGCATCACAGAATCACAGGTTTGGGTTGAAAGGGACCTTAAAGATCATAGAATCATTGTAGAATCACAGAATGGTTTAGGTTGGAAGGGACCTTAAAGATCACCTCGTTCCAACCCTGCTACCATGGGCAGGGACACCTTCTGCTAGACCAAGTTGCTCAAAACCCCATCCAACCTGGCCTTGGACACCTCCACAGATGGGGCAGCTGCACAGTGGGTCCCGCTCTGCACCCAGCACCAGGAGAGTTCAAATGCCCTTTCCCTGCTCTCTGGTGCAACTCTGGCCCACAGCTGCGGTGGGGATGTCCACATTAGGGTGAAGGGTGGTGTCTGATAGGGAGTTGCACTGGGTTGGGAGTGGAGGATGAAAAAATAAGGCACAAATAGCACACCCGAAGGGGTTTAGGACCACAGGAGTGAGCACCAGGCTGGGACTCAGGTGGACTCCCCTTCAGGTTATGGCACTGAGCAGCATCTCTCTGGGGTATTTGGTCAGCTGTTTTCTACCCCATGAACCAGATTTTGAGTCCTTCTGGAGAGGGTGCTTTTCATAGTGTAACAAGGATGCTATGAGAAAGAAACAGCAGAGATGACCCCTGTGTACCAGCAAAAATACCTGGCCATCAATAACATGTGGCAGAGAGTTAGCTGTGCACAGCACTGCTGCAAGAGAGCCTAGAAGGGAAAAGGAGTGGGAAGATTCATAACAAATCTGTAGGGACAACTGTGCTATCAGCAGCTACGTTCAGTTCAAGGCCTTGATCTTCAGTGCCATAAGTCCATTGCTTGTGATGAGACAAAATCCCACAATGTGATGCTAGTATCACTTCCCAGGTGTTCCTGACAGAGCAATATTGCTTGTGTCAACGTCAACAGCACTTTGCCTGACTTCAAATGCTGTTTATCCCTCCTTTGCAGAGCCATTACTGGGAGAAAGAGCCTGTAGGAACTGGTTTAGCGTTCACAGGAGACCAAAGCATCTGGAGGTGGCTGGTTTGCACAGCTAGGAACTGTCATCCCCTGCATCCTCAGGAGACTGTCCCAGACCAGGAGGAAGGGAACTGGTTGAGATGACAGAGCCTCAGAAATCTTAGATCTTATGGAGACACCCTAGGGTATCCAGGATGTTTTCACCAGGCTGATGGATACGGGTCTATGGGAGACCTTCACCACTCTAGGACTGCAGTTGGAGCTGGATGTAAACCGCAGGGTGTGGAAAAGAGCAGTAGACACCTGTGTTCAGGAGGTGGGATTCCCCTGCCCCCAAAATGTCCAAACCCGGAGGTGAATCAACCTCTGGTGTCTCAGAGCTCCTTTCTTATCCCACCCTTAACACATCTGCTTTCCACAGCAGACCCATGGGCAGCTTCGATCCTCATGGGAGAAGATGAAGTTTCCTCCCAAGCGTTTCTGTAAGGCATCTTCCAATTCAACATGAACAGCTGGAGAGCAGCTGTGTAGCCAGGGCCTGGACACTGTTAGACCGATCTCTTCATCAAATCATCAGCAAACCTCAACCACCCATCCCCATCTTCACAACCTAGATCCTGGGCCCTGTGCAGCCAGCGCTAGTAGGTCCTAGTGCTACTTTAAGATGAATGAAGCTTGTTTCATGGTTCCAAGGGACAAGTTGTATGTGTTATAACTATACAAAGCCTGTTTTAAACAAGAAGCAATTATTAGTCATTTATTCAATAGTTTCACTGGAGTTGAAGAAACAGTCTTTCTCCCTGCTTGAATTCCAACTTGGTCTTTCACGTTTACCAGGAACTCCATGCAGGACTAGCAGATTTCTAGTAATGAGATGACTCACCGCAAATAAAAACAAATGAAAGGTATACGACACCTTGGCTGTAAGTATTTTATTTAATTGAAAACTGGATGATTTGTGCTGGAGCAAACTAGGAAGAAGAGTTACAGGGTGCCTGGTAAGCATTTCTGCATTGCGTTATCACCCAAGGCCAAAGAGTCAAGTATTGTAGCTCAATTTAGAAAGGAAATGGATATTTTTATGGCCAATAACAACACGTGGCCAAGCTCAGGGTGAACACAATTGACTGTAAGCTGTGCTTCCTCTGCACTGGCCACCATAGCCTTTTTTGTTCATGCTGCACAAACAGTTCTTTAATTTTGTTCCCTGTCATGCCTGCGACAAATGGATGGGGTGTAGACACTTACCTAGCTGCGTAGTCGTGTGTGCTTCCACCACAAAGCCATCGCAGAAGCCACTGGCAACTCTTCTTTTGCTCTGGGGAATGGGGCCTGGGGCTGTGCCACCAACCGGAGTGTCTCCAGGGGAGTGAAGGGAGACTGTGAGCCCCATGAGCAGCCATGGTTTTATGCAACAGCCACCAAACCCACCATGAAATGGACCCCACAGCTCCACCACAGCAGAGATCAGTCAGTTGGAGAGAAAAGGACCTGCACTCCAGTCTGCATCCTGGACATGTACATCAGGGGCCTCAGCCAAAAACCCAAGTGAGAAGTGGGATGCTGTTGCCTGTGTCCTCCAGCCCAGGAGGAAACTGTACCCCAGGGGACCAGGATGTCTCCAGTGGCTCCAGCAAGCTCTGTGAGAGCCCCTTCAATCCCCCATACCTACCTGGCGGCCTAAGAGGTGTCTCTTCACCATGGGTGAGCTCCAGCCAGAGGCTCACAGGTGAGTCACAGAGCAGGAGAAAGGTGGTAAAGGCGATCCAGGCTCTCACATTCAGTTTGTGATTCTTGAGTGATGTGCAGTGGGGACCCTGTCACTCATGCAAATGGCTCAGTTACAAAGACCCTGTGAAGCTATCCAAGAAGAGCATGTTGTTTCTTTTGTGCAAGCATTGGGCTGTGCAAGGCATTTTACAAGATAAGAGGCAATTTCTGCCACAGACAGAGTGTGAACTCTGAATGGCCCAGGCAAGGATGAAAAGGGGGACCTAATGATGTGTATCTTGCACAACAACCAAGATAGTCCTTTCATTTCTTCCCTAGGTGCCAGGTGATCTTTCCAAATACCACTGGAATGGTTGTTCCAATTCTCAGATGGAAAGACCCAGACCGCCATTGCCAGTCTTTGCTACTGCTTTCCCGTCCAGCCTTGGTCCTGTTACTTCACCCCCATAGAATCATAGACTCATAGAATTGTTAAGGTTCGAAGGGACCTTTAAGATCATGGAGTCCAACCATTAACCTAACCTGACAAAACCACTTCTAAACCATATCCCCAAGTACCACCTCTACCCTTTTTTTAAACACCTCCAGGGATGGCGAATCCACCACCTCCCTGGGCAGCCTATTCCAATGCTGGATAACTCTTTCAGTGAAAAATTTTTTCCTAATGTCCAATCTAAACCTCCCCTGAATTAACTT
>VZSZ01005124.1:17664-60963 GCA_013398815.1 Ibidorhyncha struthersii | reverse complement strand
AGTCTGAGCTGAGAAAAAAAAGCAAAACAAACACTGTTTGTCTCCTTTTGAAAGTTATTCAGGCACCAGGGGCTAGGTCTTGATTAATGCTCTCTTTTGAAGCCATTGTTATCTAAGCTCTTATACAATTTGTTTTGGAATTTTCCTTGTTTTCAAAAGTAGTGTTGAAAACTCCACGAAGTTAACACAAAGAACTACTGTAATGAGGTAAGACTGTGTCCATACCAACAAAAGGGATAAAAATGAATTATTTCATATGCTGCCAGCGAGCATCAGTGTTAAGGGAATATTTGAACAGTGAAAGTTTGATTCAGTTGCCTAAACACAGGCATCTAAGCGTCATTTGAGATGCCCTAGGATTTCCCACATGGCATTCATATGCAAATCTGAAAAGGCATAAGTCTTCGTCATTTTCTCGGGGTATCATATCTGACAGGCCTGTGCAATCTCTCCAGTGTCTGAAATGACATGATAGAGTTTTGCTGAGGCAATTGAATTAAGTCCTAAGTGTCTGTGTATTCTGTCACTTAGTCATCACCACAAAAAATTAGCTATACACTTTGTCTGTAAAGGCCACACCTATTAAATGCTTTAAACGTATTTTGGAAAATCTGCTCAATATGAATTTTAGATAGTCTGCAAAGCATGAACATGAGAATAGTGAAGTCCCAGCATCTTTATACCACATGCTTTGTTCTCTTGGCTGGCAAATTGTAGCACGTTCTCATGTTGTGGACCCTTATCAAACCATGTAAAAGCCAGAAGTCCAAATCATCTGCTGCATAAATACAGCCCCTGTGACATTTGCAATGTTGCTCCTGTTTCATGTCACGGTGAATTGATTGGTAGTGAATTCATCTGGATTTTAGTACCAGTACTGAATGTAGGTATTATAGGCTTTGATTTCACCAACATGACCAAGATTAGAGCACAGCTGTATCATAAACTGTTTCCTAACCTTATGTAGCCTAGAATGTTTATAAATTAAATTGAAATAATCTGAACAATTCAGTTTATACCATGAAATATTTTTTTTGTTCTAGATAGATCATCTAATGCTTCCTTTACCGTTGCTATAGCATTTGTTGTGGATATTAGGAGTGCATTTTACCCTACTCTTTCAGAATGAAAGAGTTTCCAAGTGAGCTGTTTCCATTTAGTGTATGAGAAAGCTTCTTTTGAGACAGTGTTTGCAATATACAGACAAAACACAGTGTCTGTTCTGTAGCTGTCACTAATACAAAGGCTTCAACCGTTTAATATGGATAACAGGTCCATTATGTTTAGCACACTTTGTCATCTTGTCCAAGTAACTGTGACAAGCACAGTTTCTTTTTAGCTCATTTTCTGGTTAGTTTCCTCATCCATAGCCAGCTTGCTTTCACCTCAGCTGCTGACTCCCTTCGTACTATTCTTCTTACCTTACAAGGGCTGGCATGCTCCTCATTGCTCACTGCACCAGCTAGCCTATCCTTGGAGGCACTGCACCTCCAATTTGATCAATTCATCCCATTCCTGTCTCATGGCTGCAAAGATGACCAACTTTCAGAGCTACAGTTCTTCCTCGGTAACCTTTTGACATTGTGTCCTGATGTACAATGATGGCTTGTATTACCAAGAATTATTAGTGACATTCAGCATGGCTTTAGAGGGCTCACTTAAGGGCAGATCATAATGTAAGTGTAAGCTCCTTTCTACAGTTGGTTTATTTTATTCTTAACGTTACTTAAACTTATATTTCTCTTGCTAATGTTACTATGATTATACTGACCTCTAGGGGTTTGCTTTCCATCATAGAATCTTTAACTTTTTTAGCAACAGAATAGTGAGGTCAGTTTCCTGCTTGTGTTGTGCCAGTGGAACTATATTCTTACTTTGCACATTGCAGTTTCTTTAAAAAGTAAGAAAGATGTGAAATGAATGCTAAAGTGACAAGACAGAAAAGCACACACATCCATGTTTGTACGGCGTGAGGTGTGACACAACACATGTCTTCGGAGACGAAGAAAGCCTTGGACGATCAGTACACTTTCAAGGCCTGCCAGATGCAATGTCTTACAAATATAATAAAAGCAATGTTTTTCTTAAATATTTTCATTGTAGCCCACATTCATCCTGCTGTATTCATGAGATTAACACCACTGTTTTTTATTCCATAGACCCCTGATCCGTCTGAGAATCATTAACAAAATTTTTAGAAAGAAGGACTTGGAAAGTTTTCAATGACAATTCACCTTTTATCAAAGGTGCATTTGTCATATATGAAGACAAACTGTTTGCTTTGAGTGGTGCATAACTGGATTCTGAGTTATGAAATTGATTCTTTATATCAAAATGTTACATTCTAACAATACAAATCTTTCTAAAAGGACTTTTGGCATATATATGTTATCTAGTAGTGTGCATCAACAACAAATGTATTCAACAAAAATCTGGGGGCTTTAGCACCTCTCAGCAGCATGAGTGTTCCTAAGAAAAAGCCCGTAATGTTAACACTACAGCAGTAAGATTTTGTTTATACACTATAGGTCAGCAAATGTAGAAGTGAATGTTTCCTACTGCTTGGAAATGTATTGAGACAGTCTTTAATTAAAGGGTTGTATACAGATGCATGCAATTCTACGTTTTTAACATGGATATGTATTTAATCTTTTCACTAATGAGCTCTACTTCATATTTGCCCAAGTGAATGGTCAATTCACAACAACTCACCAAAACTATTATTCATGACTGAAAAACAATTTTCAAGCCATCATAATTTCTGACAAATCAGAAACAAGTTATGCAAAACCTTCATGAATGCAAAACCTCTCACTGAATCGAGGTCTCGCTGTTATGATGCACGTAGTTAAGCAACATTGATGACTCTTGCCACTAGTGCCCCAGCTTTAATCGTATCGTATCAGGCCAAAAAATTACTGTCTAAATTTGGAAAAGCACACTGGCTTCGTGCCCAAAATAAAACACTCCCAATTTCTGCTTTTACTTGTGCATCTGGAATCACCAGATAATCAGGAAATCCGTAGGTGGAAAATGGGAAATCCTATATGCTTCACTTTAACTGAAGGGGAATTCCACTGTGGAAAACCATATCAGCTATCAACAAGACTAGATATAGTATATAAAATAACATTTTTTTTTTAAAAAGGGAAAGTTTAAATAAAACACAGAAACACAACCAGCAAGTGATTCTTAGCTGTCAGTTAAATTTGAATTCACTATGGTAGTATGATAGAACTCTTAGCTGTTTTATAAATTCCATGTAAGACAGCTTCAGGCAGTAATATCAGAGAACATTACACCTGGGAAAGAATGCCAAATTCCAGTCAAGGACTGGACATGTCTCCTTTTGCTCATCAAATACAAATTCCTGGTCTTCCTTCTTCAGATTCCTTTAATGCTGTGTTTGATTTTGTTTCTGTTTCCTTCAGTTCCATGTAGACTTTGTATACTGATTAATTTTCCCCTAAAATTTCATTTGGGGGCTTCTATCCCAGGCCTGTATTTACAGAGCCTTTTCCTCCCCTGCCCCTGAGTCCTCTGGCTAGTCCTCTGTCTTGAATTGTTTTTTATTATACTTGGGATTATTCACGCCCCAGACCTGCATGGTTGGCAATTCCTTATCTTTCTTCACTGCAAACAGACTCACTGACAGCAGGCAAGCAAAGCACAAGCAATAATTCTACACAAGCCAACACCTCTATGCGAATTATGATTCTTCTTTCTTTTACTGAACACCAAGGTGTCTTGCATCTGCATCTACATCCTGCTGGATGTGCAACTACCATCATCCAGTTTAAATTATAGCCTTTGAAATCCAGAATCATTCAGAATCATCCTTTTCTATCACCAGTCATCAAAACAACCTCAAATCCTGTACACCTTTTTGGTAGAATATCTTAAAGAAATAGATAACTGAAGTAGCAGATTATGTCACATTTTCCCCAAATCAGCCTATGAATGGAATACATGTTATTTTTTAAGGAAAAGACCTGCTATTCCATTCCCAGAAACAGTGGGTCTCCTACAAGTATCTTCCTGATGCTGTCAAGTTTGGGAACCTCTCTTAGAGAGCTGCTCTGTAACAGCCTAACTACAAAGAAGCAGGGTTAGTACTTAAGTAGAAAGGGGACTTCCTGATCTGAAAAGGACTGCAGAAGAAGTAATCTGTTCAGATTTTGTAACTGGAGCAATATAGAAAACTAAAAAAAAAAAAAAAACAAACCAAAACTTGGCAGTATTTTACATGGGTTCAAGGAGATTCAATTGCAGAATGTCCAGTTGATGGATGATCTGAAATGCAGAAACATAATTACAACTTCTCTATGGTATATATGTACATATGGTACATAAAGTAGTAGTAAAAAATAGGGACACAGCCATGCAGAATCTCTGTTTGTTGAAAGGCCTATCAGACCTGCTTTTATAGTAAGTAAAGTAAACTTTTGTACTCATCAAAAGGCTGAAGTAGAAAGTAGCACAAATATTGTACAATTAAAATTCATTTGCAGGGATTTTTAAGTCTTCCTGTAAACGTAGCAGGAATTTAGTCAGTAGTTCTAAACATTATGTTGCTAGGTGCTGCCTAAAACTAATTCTCTGTGTTGCTGTGGTCCAAATTAGAAATAGCAATAAGCAGACACTGTGTAATGAACAGTTTGAAAACTATTCTCCCTGACACTGCCTAGGGAGCTAAATAAAGAAAATGTCTAGTTTCACAGTTTCAACTTTAAAAAGTGAGCTATTATTTTACATAAAACTAAGAGGTGGTTGTTGGTGAATAATGGAATAAAACAGAATAAAGAAAAAAACTTTGTAATTATAATACCCAATAAAAACGTTTTAGATGTGATTTGTATACCAAACATATAGTATGATAAATACCAGTTTTGTTTGACTAGCTAAATTATGTTTTCATATGCCACACTTTGATACGTAAGCAAAGTGTTTTATGGTAAATACTTATTAACCAACTCTTCTAGTTAGTGACTGTTGACAAAGCCAGTTCTGAACAAACCTGAGCATATTTAGCTTAATGAATTGCACATATAGAATACGTAAGCTGCAAAAAATGGACGATGACTAAGAGAATTATATCACTGTAAGTTTCTTTAATTACAAAATGCCTAGTGTTACAGGCCTTCTTTCAGTACTCGGTATACAGCCATTCATGCTTTGATACAGTAATGTATGTGTTTAAATTCTGTACAACTATTCACAACTGTGGGTTTTGCTTGTTTTGTTTTGTTTTTTTAAGAAATGAATGGGAAATAATCCTATCAGAAGACAAATGTGCTATTTTAAATGACATTGTGTCCAGTATGTTGTTTCTAAATGAAGTATCCTCTCTGGAATTTAGCTTGCTGAATTAAATTGGAATTCCTGTCCATGTAGCTGTCTACTATCATCAGTGGGACTGAGAAGAATCTCAGTTTCATTCAGCCCATGTGAAATTTATATAAAGGAATTCATCAAAGGATATTTAAAAATATGATGCACTTCATCTAACATTTGGAGACAACCATGTCTTGACAGTTTTCATTGTAGCTATTTACAGTTACTTCTGTATGGCCTTTTTTAAATTTTCCTTGGCTTGCTCATTCTATTTGACTCTATTATAATCACAGAGTTCATATTAGTCTCTGGGTAAAGCAGAAAACCCAATAGGGCTAGAATTTGAAAGAAAAACACCATCGGAAACATAATATCTGCATGGTTACATCTAATTAATTTCAATACTACCTCATTGTGATCTCTCATGCTAAGAAGGGTTCTGTTACTCTTTTGCTGGAAGATCTGCAAAATCTTAGTGTTAAAAAGGTGTTAAATACAATAGAGAAAAGCTTCCTATGATAGTAGGAATTAAACCAAATGCTAAAAATTATTAAAGAGTTAAAATGACATCCTTACAATTAATAGTGACTAGCACAAAGTGATTATTTGTTTATTTATTTACTTATTTTTACAGATTATTAGCAAATTATCTGAATTTGCTTATTAGAAGTCCTTCTACCAGTTTCAGTGGAAAATCTTCCCTTGCTCTTCTAAGCTGTTAAATAACTGTCATACATCTCACAACATGCAATTTTGCATTTAATAACATAGAAAGGCCAGTGTGACCTCTGGGTGTCATCTATTTTTAAAATTACTTCGTCATGCAAGCTTAATATATCTCACACACTGAAAGTGAGACTCACAGAGGTGGCTTTTCAGCTTACTACTGCTCATCAGCTAGCTCGTCATCTCCAGCAATAAGCAATGACCTCCTTTCAACTGAGCTACATGCCCTGTGGCCTGATCAGTGATCCAGTGGAGTTACGTGGAGCAGCCAGGTCACAAAACAGTGGTACACTATACTCCAGTTAAAAGCGAGCTATACAGTGAGGCTTCATTCTTGAAATGGCAGTGCTAACCTAAAACCCGGCACCTTAGCCCTTTCCAAAGTTGTGTGATCAGATTACCCCTGTTCCTTTCCTCTTCCCATACATCGGGCCACAATTCTGAATGTGACATGTCTCATGTCAGAAGAAAAGAAATCTAACTGTGTGAACTTAGTTTCAAAAATCTTAGCAAGGATACATATTAAATATCAAGTGTCTTAGTTCAGTAGGCAGATACATGCGGGTTGCCCATGTTGGAAGAAAAGCCTCCTGTCTG
This sequence comes from Ibidorhyncha struthersii, assembly GCA_013398815.1. Classification (NCBI taxonomy): domain Eukaryota; kingdom Metazoa; phylum Chordata; class Aves; order Charadriiformes; family Charadriidae; genus Ibidorhyncha; species Ibidorhyncha struthersii. Next base: position 54,306 of record VZSZ01005124.1, on the reverse strand, counting down.
TACTCACATTACATAATAAAAGCAAAGATTCACAATATATTCATAGCATTTTTCATATTTCAACAATTCAATAGTTAAATCAGTGTTGACTAAACTCTGGACTACTTTGCATAGAAGACGACAAACAAGCAGCACTGCTACATATTCGCTATGTAAATGACAGAGATGTAGTACCATCAATAAATTTGTTTAGCTATTTCATTCTACAGTTTCAACAAGGTGTACGAGCCATATACATGTTCCTTCAGTTGTTACCCAAGATGCTATAACATGAGGAACTCAAAAAGAAACAATAGTCTAGAAAAAGCAACATATCGTTCAAGCTGATGAAATGCCTTCATTTATACTTCTAAATTAAACTTACTCCTGTAAATATGTAGCATCTCAGTCTAAAAAACTTACCACACTAAACTCTAAAATCCGTCTTTTACATACTACTATTGTACAACACATCAAAGCACTCTGAAGAGAAGCAATAGCTGGAGTTGTAAACTCCTGTTATTCAGCAACATCTTACGCAATTCACCGGTATAACTTCCTGCCAGTTGCATTTAACCTTTGATTTCACCACTGGAATATTTTCTGTAATACTAGCCAAAGCAAACAGCACAAGTACAATAGAATCCTTTCCCATATCAGCTTAAATTTCATTCACAGAAACACATAGGTTGGTTTTTTTTCTGTTGTGGGTTTTTTTTCTTATTTTTAAATAAAGTTTGTTTCTATTCAGCTATCAAGACTTGTCATATCTTATTAAGCATGCCGAAAAAATGAAGCCTCAGCTAAGAACAGTATTATTTCTTTTACCTGCTTTGTGGACTAAACCTCAAAACTTATTATCACATACTTAAATAGTCAAAACCAGTTTCTGACAAATTAAGTGTTTTTTGTAGCGTATTCTCAATGGGCCAGCACTACTTAAGAATGAATATAAAGAAAATGAGGCCAAACAACAATCCTTAGATTCTTATCTTGATGACCAACAACTGATAAGGAGGCTTCCCCTCACTTGTTAATAGGGTGTCTTTGAGTACTACAAACTTTAATGTTAGATTGGTCCATTTTCAAAAATGATGGGTATAAAATATGTAAATCTTCCTTTTAACGTCTTAAAGTCTAACTTAAAATGTTGGTACTCTTCAGCTGTATAAGGTTTCACCCAATTATAACCCATTGCCCAAATTAAAATTAATTTTTCTGGAAACTGGGTGCTTCGAATCCTTATCGAAGTCTCTGTGGTAAATCAACATTAAATCAGATCAGTTAATAAGAGCCTACTTGTAGAGGGTGTGCTTATGAGAGGGGACTGAGAGCTCTTTCTTTCTCCAAACTACAGAATTACTGTGAGGTCACTTTTGTCTTTCTACCATGGACGAAATTTTCTTGGCTTCTTTTGTTCTTTTTATATTCAATGTGGTTTGCTATGATTAGCAAATCCTATAGAATTGTTCACAATTGTTTTAGTAGGGCTTGTCCCTGTCATATTCAAGAAATTTCCCAGCTGTGTCTTGTTCACACTTCCACCTCACTCACTGTAACTTCTATGACAGCAGTATTGTTTACTGATGCTCTAGGAAAATGATGGTAGAATATAAAGATTTCCAGAACCCCAGAATTGTATATTGACCTTGCAGGACTTTGTGAAGAAAAGTAAAAAAGAGAAGCCGTTGCTATTAACATTCTAAAGATGACTCAGAATAACTATTTCAGTTAACATCTAACTAACATAAGGCTTTAATTAGTGGGTTGTTCAGGTGAGATAGCCTTTATATAAGTGTGTCAGATGAAAAAGAAATAACATAAACAGAAAAGTCATACGTGTTAAAACCATCACATTAAAAACAATTAAGTGCCTATTAAATGTTTTGCTCTTCATTGAGAATTACAATACATCCTGGAAATATCATCTGTGTATTACATTGTAAGTAAACATTTTAAGTGGCACATATGGGAACTGAATGGGAAATTGGTAGTCCGTTCAAATTCCTGCTTTGACGCCATTTTGTTTTAATATTTTATTGTTAAATTTAAATGCTTTAGAATAATTAAGAAATTATTCAAATAAGCTTGAATTCAAAATTCCTGCTGTTCATCTAAAATGACAAAGGCAAAAACAATTTAGTATCATTTTAGCTCAACAGTAATGCTATTCAAATTTCCAGGTAGAAACAAAACATAAAATCAAACCCATGTACTCTGCTTTCTATTTGTCCTGTCCTTGCAAGCTATCTGATGAGTTTGATTGGATTCTAATGGAAGTAAGGTAAGCAAAAGTAAGTAATAATGAAGAGCAGCACTGTATATTTACTTACACAATTTGATTCAAGTATATGTTTGAGTATACTGTATTTTCATAGTTATTTTATTAGCTGAGAATTTAGCACTGTACGAAACACAAATATATCTCCAAATTGCAAAGACTTTTTACAGATACTCCCATTTGCTTCTTTCCAAAGTCAATGTTCCACTTAGCAAAAAATCTTCTCTGAGGCTTCTGAAAGTATATCTAGCAAAAACAAAAGCCCCACTGATAAGCAAGGGAAAGAAAGGTGTCATGTCCTTTTAATCTCTCCCAAGGAGTGTAAAAAGATAGCATCATGCCTGGCAACTCTTAAGCCCATTCTTCTCTTTTCCACCATTAACTTGTGCTTGTGGCACCTGCTGACTCAGTCAGCCTGCAGAATCACTGCTGGCCCAACACTGTACAAAACAATAAAGAAAACAAATACGTGGGAACACTAGCTTGGCCAATGGCTGCCCAATACATTAAAGACACAAAGAGCAACAACTTTGTGTGCACTCTGCAAAGGCTCAACTTACTAAAACATGACAATTTTTTCTCTCTCACAAGCACACACTTTTTAGCTTAACGATCAACCATGCAAAACAAAATGGTTTACATATGTCACAGTCAAAGCTTTTTTGATACACAAAGACTCTGAAAGATTCTTTCCCATCCCCCTTTCTGAGCGCCTGTTAATTTTCTCTTCCACAACAGTGGTATGAAGTCATGACTTTAATTTCTTGTATACAAAATCAGAAGCTTGTTGGAGGAACTGCCATTCAGCACAGTTATTACAGCAGAAGAGCCGTCTGTTTAGAAATCTCTGTAAACAACACTATTGAGATTTGGAGCATGACAGGAACTGCCAGGTCTGGCTACAGTAGAAATAGTAAATGGGATTGAAGACTCAGTTTGAAGGCTTCAGAACTAATAAAAAAGTACTTTAGGATAAGAAATTGAGTAGCAGCATTACAGGGGCAAGCTATTAAGTGGAGTAGGAATTAGCTGAATGTGCAGTTAGCTGGAAACTAGTTAGCTAGTTTAGACAAGTCATGTTCAGTGCTTTGAAACCTGTTTCAGTTATCACACCCACATAGGAAAGTCAATACTTAGCCTTGGGACAGACCCTCTGTACTGGGGCAAAGTCTGTGAGAGAATCCTATATATGCAGCTCCAGTTTCAGACCATTATAATATTGCTAGTTTTCCAGCTCTTCAGTAAAAACAGGGAAAATGTTGTATTTCCAAGCCAAAAGCACCCCTACAGCATGAAAACTGAATGGCACATGATATTCCATAAGGTAAAACCACAGCAACTATGATACACGCTTTGGGGGTGCTATGACAGCTGTCTTCACTTTTGCTTAAAGACAGATAGCCCAGAAATCTGTCAACATGTTCAGGTCTGCACAGGCCTGTCAAAAGGGGACACGTTATAGAAATATGTGTGTTCCCTTAAATCCTTACATATGGCCAAAAAAAACCCCGCAAACCAAACATAAAGAAAAATAAAACCTAGGAAAGACAAGTAATGCAGATGGAAACAATTCCTCGCCACCAAACAACCAATGCCCAGCCAGTCCCCAGGCAGCAGCCCCTAGTTTTATTGCTGAGCATGGTGTCCTGTAATATGGAATATCCCTTTGGCCAGCTGGGGTCAGCTGTCCAGGCTGTGCCCCTCCCAGCTTCCTGTGCACCCCCAGCCTGCTCGTTGGTGCACAGTGTGAGAAGCAGAAAAGGCCTTGACTCTGTGTAAGCCCTGCTCAATAATAACCAACACATCCCTGTGTTATAAACAGTTTTCAGCACAAATCCAGAACATGGCCCCGTACCAGCTACTATGAAGAAAAGTAACTCTAGCCCAGCCAAAACCAGCACAACATGCATACCTAGTTGAATCAAGGTGTATCAGACAAAACAGGTTTTGTTCTGATCACCTGAAAGACATCTGCATGACTTTCATTATGCAAAATGAGCTACTTCAACTTGAACTAATTGCTTCTTTACCTTGAATTGGAAAGGACTGGTCTGCAAGGTGCCCTTCCCAAGAACTTATTGCCAGTTCAGCAGAGCCTAGTTTGGATGATCCTTTGAGTACTTTGCCAGGTCACCTACTCAGACCAAGGGTTTTCCCTAAACAATGTTAGAAGGCCCTTCAGCAAGTGTCTTGCTTAAGGCTGGAACACAATATGGACCAAGACATTTGTGTTGCAAGGGTTAGAGGTTTCTTTAGCCAGTGGCACTTACAAGTATGTGTTTTTTCAGAAATTCATCTAATTTTCCCACTTTACTGTTATAATACAAAAACCTGTTTCCACAGGAAGTCCTTGCAGGATGATATCAGGTTAATTTAATGCAATCTTAGGACAGCTGTTTTGTTTGAAGGACTAAAGAGGGAGAAAGAATGAGGAGGCAAACCAAAGGCTGAACCATTGCAGCATATTGAACTTGGCATCAGCTTTAGACATTTCACAGTGAAGAAACTATACACTTTTGGAGAAACCACAATTTGGGCAATCATTAGGCACTCCGAAATAGTCATTAAGCAGCAATAAAGCTAGCAGTTGATTAAATGATGATGTAAACAGAAGTTGGAATAAAGAATAATACTGGGTAGGAGTGTAACTGATAGCAAGATTTGTACAGAACCAGATAGTATCTAATATGAAAATACCCAATGCACCTTTGCAAATACTAGTACAGTTAATATTTCTTCTGTTTCTGACAATTTGCCTACTGTGATGCAATGATAACATGTTTGGGCCACTTCTACAACTCTTTACAAACAGGAAAATTCCTACTGAATTCGTTGTGGAATTATATATGCCTCAAAAGGTAGTGAATGAGAATGAAGGCCTCCATAGTGTTAGCACTCAACTTAGCTCTTCTTTCCTTCTCTGATTTAAACAGAGTTAGAGCCTACAGATAGCAAAGAATACTCTTTTACCACCTTAGGAAAACCTTTTGTATGTTATTTTAAAGCATCTAACATGTAAGTCAGTTGTTCCAGGTCATAACTGTGGCATCATGAGCAAGTTTCACTTTTAAAGCCTCTCATGATGAGGAGGGAGTTAGTGTTTCTTTCTAAGAAACACATAGCCCTTCATCAGTAACCTCATAATTGCTTAGGTAGCATTCTTTGTACTACTTGAGGGACATGAATCTAGCACAAGTTAACTGAAACCCTGTTAGAAGGGCTGTCGTGTCAAAAACTCCAACTGTTAAGATAGAAAGAGAAGTCTGCATGAGGTACCTACAACCTATTTGTGACTCAGGGGCTGAATCTTTTTCACTTAAACAACAAAGAACCATTGAACTGCTTTGCCGAACAGAATGTTACCAAACGGTTCAGTGAATGATAAGAGTCGGGGGGGGTGGGGGGGAACAAAACCAAAACCAGTTTACATATGGTTTAGTCTGTAATTATTGTTACAGTTCACACTTTGTTTATGTATTTTTGTAGCAGTAAGAAGGAAAGCAAATTACTATAAATTCATCTCTTCTGTTCATAATAGACTGTGTCCAGTCTCAGACTTGGGTTTTTTTTGTTTCCCTTTTTCACTCAAACTGCCTCATGCTCAAAGGCCATTTCTAGGACACCACATTAATTAGCCAAAGGGTAAAGGACATGAAGACCCTCTATGAGAATACAATAGCACAACTAAATTAATGTATAGGTTTAAAATATCTAGTGCCCTTTCAGCTAAAGAGAGAAAAGGTCAGGTCACTCACAAAGGTTGTTGCATAATTGTGTACATTCCTGTTCTAATGAAACATTTGATCTACCTCTGCTTGTCTGGGTCCAGCATGAAAAGTAACAAGTCAGGCAGTGTTGATGATACTTTGCAGCCAAACAAGTTCTTCTAGCCTCACCTAATTCTTTCACAGTGATTAAATTTTCAGGAACAGAAGGGTTATATATCAACTGTCTTTGTAACCCTTTCTATCTACACGACATTTTAAAATTTGTTAAGGCTCAAAGAATTTAAGTCTAGTGCCTCATCAGAATGACAAATACAAACTAAATTACTGTGCTGAAGTCCTGTCTAAGGTAGCCTCTCTGTGACACCCAGGCTTTACTATTAATATGGCTAATTAAAAACTGTAATGTCATTTGGCTGTGTTTTGATGTGATGGGTCTTATTATACAGTACGATATAGAGTAGTGGGATCTTTGCAATGTTCTACTGTGACAAAGAACTATCTTATAATGGTCTTGGATTAGTAGGATAACATAAAGCATTATTAATCTTATTTAACAAACCCCTTAAGCATGTAAGTATAGAACAACTTCCCTAAACCTTCCATAAAGGCACTACTGTCTCTGCATTTAAGTCTGTCTTTGATCAGGTTGTGTTACAGTTAATTGAGCAGAAAGGTACCGAAACTACTATTGTACCCATTACCTTCAAAATTTTATTGCAGATTCCTGTAACAGTGACTATTCCTGAAAGTTTGAATGCAATCTTTTGCATATAGTAGGCACTGCTGCAGGCGAGGACGTGTAATAGTTTGTGACAGTGGCAGAGTTTAAGTCGAGCTTTACAAGACAAGAAGGGCTTTGATCTGATTTATTCCCACTTTCTTTGAGACTAAAGAGCATCTTATTCCTAACAGAGGAATAACAGCAAACAGAAAGATGTTCAAATACAAGAGTGCTGGTAGTTTATTAGATGCTTTTCTGTAATGGATGACGGATAGAGACTTTCTTTCTTCCTTTAAGTTAGCAGAAATCAAAAGTAATTACCACATCACAATCCAGTAAAGCACTTCAGCGTGTGTAGCACTTTAAGAATGTAAATAGTTTAATTTCATGGAACTCGCATTCTTCAGATGACATAAATACATGAGCACTTTGCTGGAGTAAAGGAGATGTTGGTTATTTGTCATGTTGACAAAAAGGGAAAAGGTATGATTGTCTCAAACAGCAAAAATTCTAACCTCGTGCTTCAGTCAACAATGGAAAAATCATGGCAGTGTTGTACTTAAACTACACAGCAAAAGATATTTATAAGTTGAATAGGCATGTTTTTGCTTGTAATAGCAGGTTTCAATCCAAGTAGCATTTAGTGTAACACTATTAAAAATCCCTCCTCAAGCTCCCATACACTTAGAGTAGAAATAGAAAACAAGAACTGTTAAGTAAATAATCCCGAGTTATGGTCCTCTATGCTGAAAAAGGACAATAGAAAAAAATCATATATATAATATTTATACAATGACTTTTAGAGAGCTAAGTTGGCCTATCCTAAGTTGGCCAGAATAGGCCATCAAGAAAAAATGACAGGATAAAAATAGAGAAGAGTTCTAGTGTCTGTGATTTAATAATTGGGCAACTTTTTTTTTTTTTTTAATTGCTAATGATCCCTTCCTGGTGGCAAATCAACTCCCAGTGAAATCAGCAGAAGAGTCTTAATAATTTCAATGAGAACTGGACCAAACTCTTTCCTAAAATTTTACAGGTATTTCACATGTGCTGTTAAACCACTTGATCAGTTCAGGCTGGCTCCTGTGATTTTGTTGTTGTTAATTTGTTCCAGAGATTCTGTCAATGCTACTTAGTATCTGCCAAGAAGAAACTTCACAGAAAAAGCAATGCTGGAGTAAGACTTAGGAAGAAAGAGTGAACATCAGATATTGTAGTAACACTGTAAGAGCCTGACTGAGATGTAGGATCATCCAGCGGAGCATCGTTGCTACTGCCAGGAAGCCGTTGCCCACACACATACTATACATATTAGCTCACTTAAATGATATATTGGCTCTGACTTTTCTTGCTACTGTTTGGAATAATCACCTGCACCCACAAAATTAACTTTGAAAACACAGAATCCCGTTATGTTCAGTGATACATATAAAAATATTTTTTAGCTACCCTTACATTTAGTAATTAACCATGGTTGGTTTTTTATTTTCTATTTTTTTAATAAGAAAAGATCAAGTGGACTGTTCAAAAGTAAGAACCTGTAAAGGTCACAAGTAGTTCACCATCGTGTTCTGCAGTATCCTCCCCATCACACGCAGCTTAGTTCTAGCTTTTCATTGTAAAGTGAGCCTTGCCCCTGCCATAGGTGATGTTCCCACATTTACATACATCAATATATATTCTATGCACAGTCCCAGAGAAGAGGCCTTAATTGTACAGGCATCACTATATCTGCATAGAGATTAATATTATTTCAAAATCTGTAGCAGCTATATGTAGCCAACGGTTCTCTTCCACCATCTTCCTTCCTTGCACTGGCAGAACCAAACAGTGATTAAAGCTGTTTCTTGATAAAGATTTCCTACTATTCACTTTTCTCACTGTTTGCTCAGCTGTGCTGCTGGTTAACAAAAGATAGTCATTGCAATCTGTGGTCCAATGAGAGGCTATGGGAATATTTTTTTTCATTCTGTTGATACCGTCAGAGATCCTGCTCTTTTGTCTTTCCACTGTCAAATAAAAATCTCATATCCAGGTGAAGTGGCATTGCAAACTGGGCTAACTGGTCCCACTGGCAGTATAATACAGTGGTAAGACTGCTTTAACTCAGCCAAATGTGCAGTAAAGATGCAGGATGTATCATTCAGATCGACAGATTTTCAGAGCCTTCACGCATTTTGCCTCTCTTCAACAAAGTAAAAAACTTCTCTGACCAGTATTTGCAAGAGTGAGAAAAGAATCATCTTACTAAGCATGGACATCTATACCATACAATGCAGACATCAGAGTGACACACATGCATTAGGGGAAACTATATAATCTGATAACTCAGGCTTGGCTTTTGTGTAATTTACAGCTATGCAAAATTTTCTTAGTAGTAGCTGCCTGGAATAACTCTGAAACATTCAATGTTCATAGTCCAGTGCCTCAAGCACCCACCAGTAGACAGGTGCATATTTATCGCAGTGATTAAGTTGCATTTGCAATACCCTGTGTGTCAAATGATGAAGGGCTGAGGGATGGGGAAAGCTGTGTGCTGCACAGCCCCTCCAAACTCTAACAAAAGTTTTGTTTTAAATCAAATGTTAGCAGTGCTACAAGTATGTGTAATATGAGTGTTTTACAATAGCATGCCTCTCTGTCTTCAAGCAACACAGAAATGGCTTGGCAACAGCCTGACAGCCAAACCAGACTCCTCGGAATTTCCTTGTTACAGCATCATAGCTCTTTATGGTTAACAAGTCATGGGGTACAGTTCCACATATGAAAACAAACAGAATTTCTTAAGCAAACTCTAGCATAAAAAGGCGGGTGTGAGACACAAGGGAATTACACATCTAAAACCTGAAATCAGAAATGCTAGCACTAAATTCTATACTTTTTTTCTCCAATAAGCTCACTACAAGCTGAAACTTTGCTTTTCCTCCCAAGGAGGCACTTATGGCAGGAAGACTGCTACATGAGGTATCTTCATTAAAAAGCCTGTGGCGATAAGGTTGTAGTTTTTGGCACAACACAGGTAGGCCTTTGATGTGGATATTTTGGTGGATATAATGTTGAAATTGCCTAATTACATCAAGGTAAAAGTGAAAATGCTGAAAAATCCTAGAAAAATCCTAGTGGATTTTAGTAATTCATGTAAATTATGTCATCATAAGAAAATTCGTTAAAAACATGCTGATCAATTACATAGGCTTCCCTTCCACTGGGAGCATGGATAGTTAGAAGACAAGAGAGGATTCATATATTTTGAAAGTATTTGCATATAGTTACAGTCCAGACAGAAAGTGGCCTAGTGCACTACATATGTCTCTTTGTCTCATGTACTTGCTTAATAACCAGTGGCAATACAAAAGTATTAATTACATGTAACACTCCACATGTTTAATTAAATCATCTCCTGAGCACTTCTGCATGACTGTTGTTCTGGCAAGACAGTGGTAAGTGCACTCTACTAATTATACCAGAAGACTCCAATAAGTTAAAAAAAAAAGAGAGAAAAAAAAGAGAGAGAGAAAAAAAAGAGAGAGAGAAAAAAAAGCTTGCCTGGAGAAATGAGCAAAGTACCAGAAGTAAACACTGATTTACTAATTTCACAATAGACCACTATATGAACCTCATCAAGTAATAGCAGATGTAAGGCAATCATTTAAGAGAAAATGGATTCCTAGGTCTCTCCCAGCATCGTCTAATGATAATAACAAATAGACGGTTAGAAAACTACAGACATGCACTGTAGGCCAAGACAATCTGAATAAAAAAATATTGAAGAGCTTTTCAGTAAGGATCTTTGGATTTTTTTGCCAAGGAATATACCAATATTTTTCTTTTTAGTTTTCTTGCTTGTCTTAACAACAGCAGTAATTAACGGATGACAGGAAATAGTGGGATGGAAGGATAATCTCACATATATAAACTTGATTTTAGGATGCCTTCATTCCCTACCTTGTCTGATTTGTGTTTTAGAAGTAGTTCATTTGTTTTCTTTTTGTTTTAAATGTGCTTAAAGTGACAAAACCATGAAGCTGATATCAAGTTTTCTCTCCCTCAAGCATGCCTTTTCAGAGCCAAGCAACAGCTCTGACTGCTGCCTTCTAAGTGTTCCTGATTAGACCAGGCTGATAACTAAAGCAATTTGAAAACCCAGTTGGTATATCCACATTGGTCTTTATTCTTCCTATTACTGTTATAGCATATTGAAGTAATAGCCTTTAACCTCGACTATGGCTACGGTACCACACAAATGCGGAACCAAAATCACTTACTACTGCCTGCATAAATTAGAGAAGCAAAATTTGCAGACTTCATCCATGGACAAAAAGTTTTTTCAGGGTGTCTGGTCCAACCTAAATTAGTTTTTTGTCTGAGAAAAGCCTGTATTTGCACTCTTTACATATAATCCTGCCTTCAGCACCCTCCAAACTCGTAGTAAGGCACACAAAATAATGCAAAAGCCAGCCTTCTAATCAGCACAGTTTCAATAGCCTTCTGTTCTAAAAGAAACATTCCCCCTTTTCTCAAATAGCCCACTGCACACTGTTTACTTCCTGCTGGGCAGGTTTCCTTTGGCTGCCACTGAATCCAGTTTATAAATTAATGCCCAAAATTTGAGGCCATTTCCTGACATTCTGGTGTCTTCCCTTTTGGATACCATTGAGAGAAGCAATTCTGCCCACCAGGGCCTCCAGCATTTGGTGTTAAAAACCTTGTGCACTCTATAAAATTACAAGATCAGTGGGGGGTTACTTGCACTAGCCATACACCTTAAAAAAGAGCAAAGGCATGGCATAGACACTGTTTATGCAAAGCATTACAGTATGAAAACAAATCTAAAATCTATGGTACATAAAGGTGCTAAAGGAAACGAGTGTATTTGTAAGCACTTTATCATTTTTGAAACCAAAATGAATGGCAACAATTTCACATACTGCTGCTCGAATTAGTGGCTAAAACTCCCCTTCTTTCCCACTAATCCACAAGAAAGATAAAGAAGCAGACCAGAGAAACTTAACCTTCACAGAAGAGACGCTGAGAAAAGCGGGTTGCTAAGAACCTGAGATATGCATCTTATTAGCATATAAATTTTCACATGCATTGCTAATAAATTTAATGAAAGCAAACTAGATTGTTATTTATAGAGCATTGAAACAGTATCCAGGTCTCTAGTGATCATACAGAAAAGTAAGAAAGACTCCTGGATGCAAAGAAGACTCGTTTCTCTGAAAGTCAGTTCTGGAAGTCTAAGCTTTCCACCTGACAGGGTAGAAATGATGGAACAGCAGCAATAGTGGAGTTTGTGGCTTTTTAACACTGATAAAAGCTTTATTTGCTAATCTGCAAGTTTGCTGAAACAAAGGTGCTTTGTTTCAGTTAGACATTATTCTGTCTCTGCATGGGCTTCTACTATGCTTCTGGCAAAAAGTAGTTCATATTCTGTATTTTCATATTCTTCTCTTCAATGTGTAACATTCCTGACCTGTCTCTTTGATAATGTGCTGTGGCACACAATGATAGTTAAGCCAAAAAGTCATTGCAGTGTAGCAATTAGAGCAATAGCCACACAGAGAACCCATTTGGGGGATTTTTCACAAGACTTTCTTGATACCATTCTGATGTAAACCCAGTCATTTGTGCTCCAGACCTGCACAACTCTGTGAATCTTATTACAGTTTCCCTTAATGAAGACTCAGTGAAAAATGAGAAGTTCATTTCCTTGTAAGACAGAAAAGGAATTTGCCCCCAGGACCTCAAAGGAATTTTAGATGTGACAAAAGACCATGCAGGTACAGTCGACAAGCATATCAAAATGTCATTCTTCTCAGTCACAACATGTTTCTCTCTCTGAAGTGAGAAATTCTGTGAAAAACGTCTTACCTTTATGTCTCAGAATAGCATACTTTCATTTATCTTTTGGATTGCTACCCCATGGAAATGAAAGGAGGTAGATACCTCCCTTTCAGGAGGACAACAGAGATGACCTTTACAGTTTGTATTAAAAAGCCCTGCCATCCAGCCTTTGATTCTTTTCATTTAGGAGTTTCTATATGAGAAAATTTTAAAAATGTGTGCTACCATCATATTATAGCAATGTATATGATGGCTTGGGCTTACCATCCAGTAAGTTTAGTTTAAAATTTCTATAGTGTTTGCTGATTTCATTAAAGCAGTAATGCACAATAAAGAAGAGTTAAGTGTGTGTACAACTGTACAGAAAGGGAAACTTCAGAATATGGAATATAAAAGTAACAAAAATCCATTACTCTGGGCTGGTGTGCACTCATATAGTCAGTTTGTCCTCAGTCTTTATATTAAAAAAACCACTGTAACTGTACATCACAAACATACAAAAGAATTCAATTTTCCAATTCTAACTTCTTGTGTATTAAAAAAAAATTAATAGCTAGACTTTTATTACAATTATGATAATGTGATAACTACAGGTATGCATATTTCTATACTCTAAAGCAAAGAATACAAACCAAAAATTATTATCAAAATGCAGAGGCTAAGATATAAGGCATTCACATGGGAGAATAAGAATTAGATTTTCATATTTGAGGACCTTGAATGAAGTAACTAAAATTTACTGTTTGGCACTGAAATACACGCTGCGATTTTAAGTGTCATATATTTGGAGCTGCCATTTGATTTTAATGGGTTTGCTTCTGTCTTTTACTGGCAAGATCAGAACCAGCTCCAAATCTATACCCTTAAAAATGTTCCAGGACTCAGTTAAATTTGATTCTGTGAAATTCAGTGTGAAAATGCTCCCATCTTTTGGTGAGGGAAAATTCTCCCATCCTTTTGAAAGAGGGACAACTAAAGTTGAAGTATTTCTAGTTTTCTAATTAGGGATTGCCCAATATAGGTGCAAGAAGTAAAAACATACCTTGTAAGGGTTATAAAATGACTGGGCAAATCAATATGTTGCTGAAACCAGAGAGATTTCAGCCCCTCTCTAGCCTTGTGTGCTAGTTTATTTATGCTCCTTACTGGTCTGGAAGCATCCTGTCTTCCCACCTTGCAAATCTGAGCCCTGAACTATGTCTCCTCTTTGTAAAGATAACCAAGTATATAGCGCTGTGAATAGCTAATTAATTTTTCTGATTTTTAGGCTTACTAAAAGCTTACAAAGTTTGGATTTTTCTTCTGCTTCTATGTTTCAGAAATCATCCAGTTATATAGCACATCAGTATACCCTATTAAGGCTGTAAATCTTTGCAGGATATAGATGAGATAAAAATGTCAGGAAAAAAATGTCGCAGTCCTTTCATACAGTATTGCACTGCATACACAATACATGATCTTTGAACACACATACAGTAAGGAAAGCAATAAGTGTTTATGGTCATGATTAAACTTCAAAGTGTGTTTTGTACCAAACACTTCAACGCTTGAGACTGTTTGAAGTATGCCAGTTTTTTATAGGCAGAGCTGATTCCCGGAGTCATTATACTGACAGCATGGCAGATTATGGTGACTAGATAAGGCCTCAGCTCTTGTAAATCTTCCTTTAAATTCAGAGGCACTACAAGGAGTGCTTAAACCAAGAAGAAATGTCAGTTTTGGGATGAGATGCAACTGCCACTAGGTTTGGTAACCACTTAATTTGCAGTGACATTGCCATGTAAATTGCTTGGTGCTGAGAGATTTCCAGTACCTTCCCCTGCTGAGAGCTCATGACAACAGAGAAATATCCCACAATAAAGTGGTAAAGAGTTACAGGTAGTTCATACTCCTATGAAGAAAAGGAGTAAGTCCTAATGACATGGGACAGACTGTTCAGCATGTTAATAAATTATCTGAGAAAAACAGTGACAATGAAGTGAAGAAATTTTCTCTTTAAACTATGGTTATTGAGCACAGTAAAAATAAGCTATAAGGAAGTGGAGAAGGAAAAGGATGACTGGGCAATAAAATAGCAGAGGAAATGCGGTGTAGATAAAAGCAAAATGAGGCAGAGGAAAAAAGTAATCCTAAATTTACATGTAGAGCGAGTGACTGCATGTTGAGTAATAACAATCGGGATTAGGATTTTAAGTTTATGACAGTTTATCTAGTTCTATGAAAACATTACGTCAGTTCTTGATAATAGAAAAACAAAGCAGGGAACAGAACAGAAAATCTCACTGTTTTGCTATATATAATGGACTACTACAATACCTATAGTTTTAATATTGTGTGCTTTTCTTAAGTTTTTTACATGTTACCCATTTTAAAAGTAAATAGTAGAAACAAAGTTTATGGAGAAATGGGCAAAAGAATGACCAAAGATATGCAATATTTTTCCCATGTGGATATCTGATCTTGGAAAACAAATGACTGAGGAGGGATATAATTAAGGACTACAAAGCCATGCATTAAACAGAAAAGCAAAGAGAGGATGATTATTTACTGTTTTTCTTAATACAAGAGTAAAGGTGCATTAAATACAATTATGAAGTACTTAGTCAAAAAGAAGTAAGTGGGCTTTTTACACAGCATGCAGTTAAGCTGTGGAGCTCATTGCCACAGGATGTTGTGCATCTCCCCCAAGAAATTAGTCTAAAAGAGATTAGGCAAATTGACAGGGAATATTTCTCAAGGACTATTAAATGAAAAGATGCCACCTTTTACAGTGCACCTGAACAAATGACACCTGAAATGGCTATTACTGGTAGCTGGGAAATACTGGAGAAGTATCACTACAATATGCTGTTATACCTTTCCCAAACACCTCCGGTTGTGACTACTGAACGTAGGACACTGGGCTAGATGAACCTGTGATACATTAAAGTGTACCCATTTTTTGTCCCAACAGAGTGATGACAATACCATTGAGGATACACTGACTTCCATACAACTTTGCAGTGTGGCAGACCACAAATGTCCTAGCTCCGTGGCACATCAGCTGAATTAATGCAGCAAGGAAGGCATAACCCCTGAGAATCTGATGAAAGATTCATCTGAGAGCTCTCCCTAGATTGGCTGTAAAGTAACTGCTTCCACATACAAGGTCAGCTGAGAACTTTAATAACAAGACAGTAATGTTATAAAGTACACGTTATATAATGCTGTTGTTTGATTTTAAATCAATTATAGATAGCCAAAAGATAATGTCAACAGAACAGACGATGGTTCCAGAGGCTAACTAAATGCTATTATTGTCCTGTAATGCCATGAACAATGCTATTCCGCTCTTAAGAAAATATCAAAACAACCAATGCTAGCCTCCAGCAACACAAAGGCAAAAACTTTGCACAATGTGTTCTAAAAGACTCTCACCAATTTCAGTCAAACCAGTGACTTTTAAACCCAGTTACAACTCTGGCACATTTTTTAAGAGTGATGTTACCATAACATGAGAGAGACTAGCCAAAATCATTGATATTTTTGCTATGTCTTAGTAAGAAATTTGGTGCAACAAGAGTGAAGGAGTAACTCAAAAGTGTTGCTGAGACTCCCAACATCAACATGTGATGGAGTTTGGGGGTTTTACTTCAGACTAAATTTATTCTGCCCCTCTGAACTTAACAGTGACATTGCACATACAGCCCAAAGCTGCACAAAGTTCCACACTTGTTGCTTTGAATTTGTATATACTGATTAGAGACTGGAGTGCATCCTGAGCATGGCTTACAGTTTAGGTCCCTCTGAAAAGAACCCAGGGTTTGTGCATACCAGAGCCATTTGTGAACCAAACTGGTGTGTAATGTAGGTGGGTACAGCTAGGGGATTCTCTTTATTACCACTCCACTCTTTACACTACGGCCCCAAACCAAAATACTAATTCTGATGGTCATTCCTCTGCTGTCAAGCAGCAGTCAAGGTACAGTCTGTACTACAGAGAAATTCTTAACTGCTTGTTAAAACCAGTTAAGGAATCATATTGGTTAAGTATCACAGAATCACAGAATTGTTATTCTTGGAAGAGACCTCTGAGGGTGTCCTTTTCCAACCCCCCTGCTCCAGCAGGTGACCTGGAGCCACTTACCCAGGACTGTGTCTAGATGGTTATTGAATATCTCTAAGGGTGGAGACTCCACAACCACTCTGAGCAGTCTATTGCAGTCCTTAGTCACCCCCACAGTAAAAAAGTGTTTCCCAACATTCATATGGAACCTCCTGTGTCCCACTTGGTGCTCATTGCCCCTGGTTCTGTCACTACACAGGACTGGAATGAACCTGACTCTGTCTTCTTTGCACCCTCCCTTCAGGTATTTATATAGATTAATAAGAATCCCCTGAGCCTTCTCTTCTCCTAAAGAGAAGAGGCTAAACAGCTAAACAGCCTCAGCTTCTCAGCCTTTCCTCATATGTGAGGTGCTTGCCTCCCTTAATTATCCTTGTGACCCTTCATTGAACTCTCTCCAAACACATCCATATTTCTCTTCTACTGGGGAGCCCAGAGCTGGACACAGCACTCCAGGTGTGGTGTCACGAGAGCTGAATAAAGGGGAAGAACCATCTCCCTTGACCTGTTGGCAGTACCTTATTTAATGCAGCCAAGGATACCATTCTTCTTCTTTGCAGTAGGGGCACATTGATGGCTCATGTTGAACCTGGTGTCCACCAGGACTTCAGGCCCTTTTCTGCCAAGGTGCTGTCCATCTGCGTGCCCCCAGCTTGTATTGCTGCATGGATTTGTTCTTCCCCAGGTGCAGGACTTTGCATTTCTCTTTGTTGAAGTTCATGAGGTTCCTGTTGGCTCATTTCTCAGGCCTGTCAAGGTCCTCCTGGACAGCAGCATGACCCTCAGGCATATCAGCCACTCCTCCCAGTTTGGCGTTGTCTGCCAACTTGATGAGGATACACTCTGACCCATCCATCCAACTTATGAATGAAGATGCGAACTAGGTCTGGACCCAGTATTGATCCCTGGGCTACAGTGCTAGTCAGTGGCCTCCAATTAGACTTCAGGCTGCTGATCACCATCCTCTAGTCCCAGCCTTTCAGACAGCTTTCCGTCCACCTCACTATCTACTCTTCCCTTGTCTCCAGGGATCTTATGGGGGACAGTGTCAAAGGCTTTAATGAAGTCCTCTCCCCTCATCTACCATGCCAGTCACTTCATCACATAAGTTTATAAGTTGGTCAAGCGTGACTTCCCCTTTTTGTGTTTGAGTTTGGTTCATCCACACAGGACTTCTGCTGGCATTTTTGCTTGACTACTTATTTGTTGGGGTAGAGTTCTCTTAAGCTTGGAGGAGGTGATTCTTGAATATTAACCAGATTTCTTGGGCTCTTCTTCTCCTCTCTGGGTCCTGAACTCCACTATCTCCTGCTGTCAAAGCCAGAAAATAGCAGGTACACCTATGCCCTTATCATTAGAATAACTACAGAACAATTAAAATTTCCAGAATAAGCAATATTTCAAGGAAAGTAAATTTGTATGAAGACTATTTTAAAAATCCGTTCTCTTTCTGGTGTATATTTCATCAGTGGGGAAGCTGAAAAAACATCACAATGAATTACACAGGACATGTGGTTGTGTAAACTATAGAACAACTGTATTTGAAGAGTGACATAGTGATACAAATGTTTGCAAGGAGGAGAAAGTGCACAAGGCTGACTTTTTTCTTGTTGGGAAAATATGCTTGGGCACAACTAGGGAGATCATTCTCTAAGGGTGGCATTGGCCCTGCTAGTTTGGCAACCTAAACTCTCCTGTCTCTGAGGTTTTGGGTGTAATATTTTCTCTGTACAAAGCAAAGATAATAATACATATGCAAAACACTCATAGGCCAAGTAATGAAAATAATTGCAAAATTGCTATGAGGTAAGAAAGTCCAATAGCCTAAGACTATAGTTTCAGAAATATGTGCAACACTCAGGGGCTTGCACTTTCAGATGGCAGCTATTAAGGTTGTTTTCAGAGCAAAAAGGGAATAACAGCACATAGTATGATTCTTGTCACAATTTAATTGTACATCATCTGCCTTGTTCTGAAAATTCCAGTACTTCTAGGTGATCTGTCTCATGAGGAAGGAGTTCCTTCTACAGCCTATATGATGTACCTGTTTCTTGGCCTTTGTTCTTTTTTATTTTTTTTTTTTAATTCAACATAGGTATGAAAAGCCAGTTTGCTTCCTGAGGATTTTGCTGTACTTCCAGGTAAGGAAGACCAGTTTTGGTTTTGTGGGGATTTTGTAGGTTTTTTTCCTTCCTGAACCACCAACTGCCCACGCATAAAACTCAGAATATTTTAAAATAAGACTACAGAAAGTCCTAGCTATTTTGTCTGTACAATTCTTCTTGTTTTCAGCTTTGCAGACAATGCTGGGTTGCTCCGGGAAAACATGTTTACTAAGTGGTATTGATGACTAAAATGATACCCAGAATTGCTAGATGAAAATGGGGCTATAAATAGGTGTCCCTGCAGAAAAGCAAAAAAAAAAAAAAAGGCATTTTATGTACCAAAAATTCTGCTCTTTTCTGCACCATATGACTCTCAATGTATTAAACTGATTTCCCTGGCAGTCCTCCAAGTTTAAACTGATGTAGCCTGAGCAGACTTCACCTCACAGTAATTAGCTGCTTTTCTTTAAATGTCATATTCCAGGGAATGCCAACAGTTGAATACACAATTATTTTCCCAATTCTTCTGTGACAGTTTTGGAGAAATATGCAATCTATGAAACCTGTGGTATTATACTCTTCCAATAGGGCATGTTTGAAAGACTCTGCATGGTCAGATTTAATATCACATGTCCTCCTGATGTATTAAACCTGCATTTGTTGAAAACCTAGGGGTGACGCTAGGCCAGAAACTTAATGACAATAACATAATATCTCCTGAGATCTCTTCTAACCCCATGTCATACTACATTTTTATCTATTAGAAACTTTTGTTAAAAAAAAGATAATGAAGAAAGGAGGAAGTGGAGGAAATTCTTTTGTAACGACTGAAGTGCTTTTAATGATATGGAAAATTTTTCCATCTCCCCCTTTGCAGCCAAAGGTTGCTGTAATAAACAAACATCTTTCTCAAATTCTCTCTCATGTGCTTGTGCTTTTTCTATGTATAGTCCTAGTCATGACATTAGTTAATGGAAGTCATGTTCCCATGCCTCTTCTCAGACTCTCCAACTGCCATGATTAAGCCAGTTCTCTGAAGTTTCCTTTTTTGCTGTAATCTAATGAACAGTACTTCTTTGTTTGCTCACAGTGAGAAGCAGGTTTATCTAGTTTTATTACACTCCTAAAAAGAGAGTACATTGCCCATTCCTATTCTGCAGATAGCAAGGTACATTTTATCTTAGGCTTTAAAGAAATTGTTTTTCATTTTTACCTTACTGTTTAACAAAAACAGAAATTAGCCTGAAAAGGCTTTATGCTGCTCTGAATCTAAGGACTGTCTTTTTAAGAAATAATATGCCAGTTGAACTTAATTGGGTACCTCAATTCAAAGCAATTTGCCTCCACATTTCAGCTAAGATTCAGCATAGCGTTAAATTTTCAGTATAAAGGACCTGATTTGATTCTCATTAATGTCAGCATTAATGACTGGATGATATCAATGAAAACAGGCTCTGATTCTGCAGAAAGAAGTAGTTTTAGCAAGAGCGTGATTTATTCATAGTTATGACAAAAAAGGCTTACTTTAGTTATAGCAGCTTTAATGTCTTCAATATATTTATATGTACATTATTAGGTAATTTAAAAAAAAAAAGGGGGAAACTTACATGATCTTCAAACTCCATGAAATTTTCAGTTCTTTTAATCTCTTTATATACTGAAAAGAAAAAGGTACTGACTTCTTGCTGAATAATGACTTTTATGTCTGTACATATTTCAGATCAAAATTAAACTGTATGCTTGCCGCGGCACATTACAATTAAATGAACACAGTGTATTTTCTTGAAGGTTCTAGTTTTATGTCCCTTTGCACTGTGTGTAGGTTTCACTAGGAGAACTATTTTATAATTTAAAAGATCCCCAGAGACTTTTAAATACTATTCCAGTTTTACAGATGGGCAAATTGAAGTCAGAGCTGCTAAAACTATACAAATAGTAAGCAGCAGAGCAAGAACTAGAACATACTGGTCTTGACTGCCAGACTTCTCCTCAAACTAGAAAGAATGATGCAAAAAGTAGGTTGAAAATAATAAGCTGTAACAAAAAGGCAGAAAACGATCTGAATGAGTAGTAGCACTATTGACTGGCTAGATTTTATTGTACATGCACAGCCAGAAATCAACGTGTTCAGTGAATGAGTTTATCAAACAGACAGAACAATCCATTGTGATATGTCTTGACTGTTAGTGGTGCTGGCAGCTCAGCTGAACCTTACGGGGTAATTAGCTAAGGATAAATTAATCTGTTCTCAAATGTGGCCTGCTGATCTTTCCCAGGTTGTGAGCCCTGCTTAAAGGCATGGTTGATGGTTAGTTTTTTAAGTGTTTAATTTAGTCTTCCTTGGAACTTGAGTAAATGCAGCTATGAAATATTACTTTAACATTTTAAAAGAATTTTCCTGAGTGAAAAAGCTACATGTGTTGAATTGATGTCAGACCATTTTCCAGTTAATACTGGATCTTTACATTCTTTGTGCAAATGTTCTGCAGGAAATATCACATAGCTAGTCTCAAGGAAGACAAATATTTAGTTTTTGCAATACTGCCCTTAAATGACTACATATAGCTTAGGCAAAAAGGATTTGTCACATCTCTTTATTTTACTTTAGCTACCATAGATGAGGTTTATTCACAGTTCTTGAGGTTTTTAAAACATGGGATCTTGGTACTTTTAAGCTATCCTGGAACATACCTAGTTTCTGGCATGTATTACTGTTTCAAACATTCTGCTTTAATGGTAGTTATTTTCAAATACTCTCTGTGACACTTGGTCTTATAGCTCTGTCTTATTAGAGCTGGCAGACTAAAAATATAGTTGATATTTCCATGTTCTGCAAAGCATTTTTTAAAGGGAAGAAAAAAAATGAGAACTGCATTCAGGATACTTATTTTCTTTTTTCTTCCCATTAATGCAAACTGGAAAAGAGGCTGTTTTGCACAAAGAGCTAATACAATAGGCTTTTTCCCCACAAACACCTTCCTTAAAAATTAAGGTTTATTTGAACTGCTAAACATTTGAGTTGACTTTATTTTCCCCCATGAATTCTATTGTACATACCATGAAAACCTGATTTTCAAGTAAGCTCTCCTTCACCCTCAGTTTTACAGCCGTTGGTGACAAGAGCAATTCACACCATGCAGAGAATATGATAATTGCTTGCACCTACGCAGACTGTCACTGGGCATCTATTTGAAGTTAAATATGGCAGCAATTGTTTTTGCCTAGAATTAGTGGGTTGTAAAAGCAGCTCTCCATTACCTCATTAAACATGCTGCCAGCTGAGGTATAAGCACAGATCCCTCTGCTCATCCACTGGGTTGAGGGTTTGTGCAGCTGCAGAAGGATCCGTTTCTGGAGCTCTGCTGTCTTGTGGGTTCACTTTTAAACAAAACAACTGCAGAAAACTATAATTTTCCCTATGTTAAGCCTGTCTTTTTAGGATTCCAATAAGTTACTTTTTAAGTTTAATGGTAGGCTTGGCTTTGTGTTTGTTAATTTTTATTTGTATCATTCCCATACAGATTTTGGCCTAGAGATGCTGCTGTTGGAGACCCACAGGCTGCTTCTCCTCATCCATACTCCTCACAAAAAGCTGTGAAACTTTGTAAATCTGGTCTCAGGTATTCATGCAAATTTTCACTGTTTTTCATGGGGTAGCAGCTCCACACAAGTGTTAAAAAGTATTTATTTAAATGAAAACATGCTGTACACATAACCTGCTGGAGACATATGTCCTGCTCTGTGTCTATTGATGGTGGATGCAGTGTTGGTTTGAGGACACTGGCTTTTCCTGTAGCCTTTCAGACTTTGGGATGAAGCTTGCTTGTGGTTGAAGCCAAAGTGAGGAGGAGGGTGCCAGGGCCTGGCCTCACGCTGGAGCACCCCATCTCATGTGCAGGCCGCTCACAGGCTGTCGAACAGAGAGGAAACAGAAATAAAAGGACTGTAAACAGATTCTCTCACCGTGCCTTCCAGGTCACGTCCTTTCCTCCCACCTGGTTCCAGCCCAGCAGTTCAGGGGCTGGCTGGGTTGCGGCAGATTTGGTGCCGCTGCAGCCAGGTGCCCGTGGCCATCTCCCCTCCCCTCTGAGGTACCCGGCTGCGTACCTCTTTCCTCCTCTTTCCCACAAGTTGGCAAGCTTTGCCATCCGTAAGGGCTCACTCCTCACTTGGTCATTTCCTTGCACCGCTCCCTCCCCACTACCTTCCAGAAGGTTCCCCCAGGGAGGGCTCAGCCCCTGGCTCTGTCTGGAGTCTCCCAACCTTCCCAGCAAGGACAAGCCTGGTGCCCTGCCTTTGCTCTCGGGTCGGGGAAGAGCCCTCCTCACTGTCTGGTGGGGGCGGGGGGGATGTTTGAGAGAGGCCTCCCACATGCTCGTTCAGCTTTTTAAATAATTTCCACTATTTGCAAGGAGTTATTTGCTCCTTTGGGAGCTTTCTGGGGTTGCAGCTCAAGTCCTGAGATGCATAGCTCATTTTGCTCGCTGATTCTGCTGTAGGATAGATGTCGCAATAGCTTCCTGTTCCCCTGTGCAGCATGCAGAAATCAGATGTCATGTTTTCATGAAAAACAAAAATTAAATGCAAACTGGTTTGCACTAGTGAGTTTCAGGCTTGGCAGCTTAGCTCGCCGCTGGTGGGGTGACCACCTGCATGACCACTCAGTATCTGCTTCAACTCTTCACTTTTTTATTAACAGTTTTCCATAGTCCATTAACAGCTTCCTAGTAAGGCACGTGGTCAGGCTGTTGTCAGCTGCAAGACTGGTTTTCTCTGAAGTCTGGAAGTTCGTTCTGACAGCCCAGTTTGATTAATGGCAGCCTGGTGCCACTGAACACAGCAGGGCCAGAAAAGGCAACATGTTCCTTTGGCTCAGATTTGACTGATGAACCAGAAAAAGCTACAGTGAATGTGATTTTCCTTTTACATGGGGCTTGCAGTCAAAACTGTTTCAGTGCATATTAACTAACAACAGGAGGTCAGGCAGTTGATAAAACCTGCACATCAGAGAGATGGGGAGAGAAAACAAGGGCACGACCTTGGGTTTCTTAGCCTGCGCAGACAGTGCCAAGCTACTTTCATATATCGCTCAACATAAGTGAACCAGGATATTAAGCATAATCGACAAGGAAAACTAGGTTATATGTGACTTATAATTAGGGTATTCTACTATAAATTTGTGAGATATTAAAAAAAAAAGACATATACTGATAAAATATGTTTCTTTTTTATTTATTTAGGAATACTTATGTGTTTAATAAAATCACAACAGGGCCATGGGAGAAGAGGCTAATAGGATAATTCAGACTGGAAGGGATCTTCAGAGGTCTCTGGTCCAATGTGCTGCTCACAGCCATGGTCACACCAGGTTGCTCAGGGCTTCATCCAGCTGGGATAAGCAACCCTCTGAGGAGGGAGGGAGCCTGCACAATTCCACTGGGCAGCCTGTGCCGCTGCCTGCCTGGCCTTCTAATGTAAGGGCGTTCTTACAGCCAGTCTTAACCTTTCCTGCCTGTCACCCTTCCACCACCCCCTCCCTAAGAAATGCCCAGCTCCATCGCCCCAGTAGCTCCTCACAGGCACCAAAGGCAGATGTTAGGTGCCCCCTGAGCCAGCTCTTCTTGAGGCTGAGCCAGCCCTGGTCCTTCAGCCTCCATTCACAGGACAAATGCTCCAGCACCAACCATCTCAGTGGTCCTCTGCCAAACTTGCTGCAGTTTGTTTATGTCTTTCCCATACTGGGGGCCCAAAATGGAACACAGCATCTCAGTGTGGTCTACTGAGGGCTGAATAGACGATGAGTGTCCCGCTTTAATTGACTGGCTGTGTCCCTTTTCATACAGCCCAGGACACAGATGGCCTTTTTACCTGCCAGAGCACACTGCTGGCTCATGCTCAGCTTGCTGTCCACATGGATCCTCAAGACCTTTTAATCTGAGCTGCTCCCCAGCCTCGATCAATGCAAGGGGTTATTCACCCCCAGGTTAGGACTTTGCATCTGTTGAATTTCATGAGGTTCCTGTATGGCCATTCCTCCAGCTTGTTTAGGTCTCTTTAGGTGGCAGCCCTGCCCTTAGGGATATTGACTGGTGACTCCAATGTGGTGTCATATAATTATAAGTTATAATAACCCATTTAATTTTTAAATTGTCCTTTTTACTTTTATTTTTCAAAACATTCCTGGGTAAAACAACCTTCAGAGGGGACTTCTACAGGAATTTTGACTTGTCTGTTAGTGGGACAAACTAAGTAGAATTTGGTTTAGGGCTATTGAAAAGCTAAGAAGATTAAGCTGCCCATGCTGGAAGAGGATTTTAGCAACATTTAATAAAATTTATGACTTAAAGAGTGTATTGACCTCCTGGAATTGCACTTTAATTCACAAAAGTTCAGCCACAATTTTGTATTCAATTTCCATGTTTCCTTAAGATTAAAATAGATCTTTGTGCTACAGTAAGACAAACATATCGATGTCACCTCTGTTTGAAAAATTTTTGAATTGAGAATAATTTGAATAATTGACCTAGAAAGTAATAAATAAATAAATAAGATTACATTTCTCAGCCTATGAAACATAAAGTTGCTCAAAAATGAGAGACATAGTTTACTTTCTCATAGCTGCATTTTTCCTTTAATTTTGGAGACATTACTATAGCTATAGCTTAGTGTGATAAGCTGTTTTATATCTATAGCTCCTGTGATCTGGACAGTGGTATGAGCCTGTAGATGTCCTCAGGTACTGAAGAAGGATCAAATTATTGAAGAACAAAGAACATCATTTATGTATCAAGTTGCCTTTTATTTCATAAACCAATTTTGATAATTTTCTTCACTTGTTGGCAGACAAAAATGTGATCTGTACTGTCTTCAAAATCAGATAAAGAGAAGGCTCCAGGCAAGTCTGGGAAATGTTACACCACAGGCAGGGAGTGGATGACTTTTAAGAAAAGTACAAGTCTCAGCTAAACCATACAGAGTTCACAAATCTCATGCAGGATTGACTTACACTAGTAACTACCCATGGTGCTGGCAGTATAACTAATAAAAAAAATTTTAAAATACTGTCTGAACCCCTGCATAGAACAGGTATTTCCAGACACAGAAGTATGTAGAGTTGGTCAAACTAGTTTAGGTGTTATGTCTAATTTAGGAAAACAGCAAAAAAATACTTCTTTCCCTTCCCCCCCTTTGTCTTCCTCCCCACTTTCTCTCCTCAGCAAGGTGCTTTTAATTTCCTAGAGGGTTTAGATTAAAATGCTTCAAAGTAAAAAAAAGGACAAAGTACAATCTAATCAAAAGCTGTCATGCTAGGCACAGTTTCCATTAATTTCACTGATAGCTGAATATTGGCTGTGTTTTAGCTAGGGCCTCAACAAGCCAAAGAATCATTGTGGAAATAATTTTACTAGCTTCTAGCCTTTGAGTCGTGACTTTGGGAGGCATAATAAAACTTTTATTCACTCCAAGTGGATGTCTGCATCAGGAATCCCAAATATCAGGATCTAGGAAACAATGCAGTCAAGACAAGATCTTCTGTATATCTTTCTCCACCAGGACTATTTTCAGATAAAAGGCTTTTTTATTACAGTATATGTTACCTATGTTATAGTAAGTAAAAGACTTTGCCTGTTAACTTTCCATTTTATCTCCTCCACAGCCCTCTTTGCTAAATGTTTTTCTTCCATGGTAGTCTCTTCTGTGTTTTAAATGTTATTTTTTATGAAGGGAAATCTTTATAGGGTTCTCATTATAAAAAACTTTTTTGGCAAAATATTTTTACTGGTGACTGTGGCAAATTTGCAAGATATCCTCAAGCATACTGTATCTCTGCATTAGATCTACCTGAAGTGCACTAATTCACCTACATGGAAATAAGGCATCTCTTACTTTGGGCACAAACACCCATCCTTTCCTAAATTTGCACCAGACCAAAAGATACCAGTGCTCAAAAATATTAATATTGCTAGAACAATAAGAATTAATGGTGCAGATCTCTGTCACAAATTATGTTATGTTTTACTTCGCATCAGCCAACCTAGAGAAACATTCCTTCAGTCTGTAGTTGCTTTCTGCATGAACCTGCGTATTCTGCCTGAAATATTGTATGCATTTTTTTGCAAGTCATAAAATAGTACGACTTTCAGGCAGCTAAAGTTAGGTTAGACTGTATTAATCAGTTTCTCAGTGGATTAGTCATATTTTTTAATCTAGAAAAACTGTGTTCAGATTTCCTGTTTTCTTAAAATTCATAAAACTTGTTTTATAGAACCAGACTTTCTTTTTTTTAATGGACTACTAAATGAAGTTAGACTTACTTGCTAAAACTCATCTGTATGGATCAGGTAGGTGTCTGATAGATTTTTTGTTTGTTTGTTTGTCATTCTGCTGTATGACTCACGTGTTTGTGACTTACATTTTACTCCATATTTAGGCCATGTGTGTATGTGTTAACACATCCGGAGTGGAATATTTTAAAAACCCTTCTGTGTGATGGAAGTTGGTCAATGCAAGCACAAAAGTGGTATTATTCTGAAATTAATGCTGAATCACCACTTGTTAAGCATTATAGGATGTTATACTCTATGCCATATTTCAGACCAAAAAAAACCCTAAAGTCTTTTTTATTTATGGACAGTTACATCTCATTGTTTTTGTTTTTCAGCACCATGAGATATGTAAATCCAGGTGTTCTGGCTTCATTCTATCTCATTATATCTACTAAAATTCCCCTATTAGTATGTTTCGGTTGCTATTGTGTCGCATACATGACACTGAGATTAAGCAACAGCTGACTGCTCACAGTGAAGTGACATTTAATTCTTACAGGTGTTATGAGGATGGATTGGTATTTTTACGATTCTCTGTTTACTGCAGCCTTTTACCTTAAAATGTTCTGTGTCAACCTAACCACCATGCCCTGAGGTCTAGACCAGATGTCAAATTACCTTTTCCGAATACTGATAACAAAAGATAATCTCTGTGAAATTGTGCAGACAGTACCATCGCAAAACGTGATACCTGATTTTCCTCCCAGCCCTTCCATAAGCTTCTCGGAGTACACGCTCTCAAACAGATATTCCTCCCCGCTCGCTGTACTGTGACCAGCCCGCCTTGCCAGCAGAGACCTAAACTTCATACGGGGCTTTACCATTTTCAGTCACATCTCCAGCTTTCAGTTTCTCTGCTTGCACTCTTCTGCCTGGTATTAAGTGAAACAGAACACATACTTCAGCCTCAATAAAAAATGGATGAATCTGTTTTTTCACATCTAAAGGAGGTTTGTATCAGAATCTAGGTTCAGAACTGGCCTCATATGAGGGCTTTAATCTCTCACAGAGAAACTCTTAACTGTAGAGTGTTGTGTCAGAGCAGCAGGATCTGGTTAACAGGATCAAGCAAACCAGGTGGCAATGCACAGAGGTGATGGAAAGGCCAAGGATAACAGTAAGAGGTCAGATGTCTCCATACAGATCTGCCTTTTCCTGACAGTCTGGTCAATGTGGACACCTTCAAAGGTTTCTCACACGTCTCCAGTCAAGAGAAAGAGTTCCCTTGCCTCTCCTTTTAACCCCAGGATCTCTTCCATAGTCAGTACCAGAAAGACCAAGCAGACACTGCTCAGTTAATAGCAGCCATTTGGCAGAGGCACAATCAGATAATTGCTGCTTGAAAGTTCAACAGCTCTCAATTGGTTAGGGAAGAACAGATCCCCATGGTAAGCATTTAACAGAACATGGTCTGTTAAATGAACATACAGAAATGAACATAAACAGAACATACACCAGATTTTCAGGGTCTAGACTCAGTCAGTCAAAATACAGCCTGAGGGTCAGCTTTAGCCTTTTGTTTGATTGTCTCCAGTCAGGCACCTTTCAGCAAGAACAGAAGGAAAAGAGCCGTTGAGGCAGGTCACATGCCTTCCTGTATGTACTTGTTTGTCACCCTCTGTACTCAGAGACCCCATTTGCTGGTGTCATTCCCAGCTAAACCGACCTGGGCGATGGGGAACTGGCATTCCACAGCAGGAGTTCAAATACCTTTGGCTGCTGGGAGCAGAGCCATTCTGATCTAGAGCATTTGTTTCTTTAATCTCTTGATTTGGCAGGCAGGCTAGTCCATCATCTTCTGCAGAAATGTGTGGAATAATACAATGATTTACTGTTTCAGAAATCCTGAGATAAGCTGCTTGTTCTACTGACTGTAGCCAAAGACAGGCCAATGTGTACATGGTGCATGACACCAGCATACTTATGTGTGGTTCTATTGCTGCATGTTGAATTGCTACATGTAGACTAACTGGCAGTCATTCTATCTATCATTACTTTCCAATAAAGATACAACCTACACACCTCTTTGAAAAGTTTCAGGTGGCAGATGATATAAATTATTTGTCCAACCCGAAAAATCCATGGGAAAAGAGAAACACAAACTATACAGTGTGTTGAAGGCACAACCGTATCTGTGTGCACCATTCACACCACCGAGAGCATGACATTTAAGACTAAGCAAAGCCATCGGTTATGTAATTAGTTAGCAGAGGCAAACATCCTGCCAGGAAAAACAAGAACAAAAGCTGATTTGTTATATCTTTGCCATTCTCTATAACCCAATATGCTGCTCCAAATACAGCACTGCTGTACCAGTGTTTGTGTTCCTTCCTCACTAACAAAGCCGAAGTCGTGCTGCAGAACAATTCTTTTGTAGTGACATCAGATGCAAATGGCATCAGAAGTAACGTATTCGTTTGAAAAAAGTCCCAGTTACTAAAATTGGCCGTATAACTGCATTTATCATGAGAGATTAGTGCGCCAGTGATGCCGTGCTTCTCCCTGGGAGACTTACATAATAGTTTTTTTCTATCACTAATAATTCTGATTTTGAGATTCTCTGATCATCTGGGTATAACACAGAACTTAAGCCTGCGTTCAGGCAGAATTAACTGGATAGAGAGATAGAAAGTCCCAATTACTTGCATTAGCTGTATGACTACATTTATTACAAGAGATTACTGTGTCAGTGATGCTGCGCTGGTCCCCACGGGACTTACCTAATAGGTTTCGCTGTCACTAATAATTATGATTTTGTGATCCTGTGATTAGCTGGGTATGACACAAAACTTAAGCGCGTGTTCAGGCAGAACTAGCTGTAGAGAAGGAATTTCACTTCTGGCTCTACAGAAATAATAGTGTTTATGCACTTTCACATATAAACACTGCTGCTAAGACTACCTTACTTCAAACAAACTTATCCTCATTAGATCCAGTGTTCTATTTAAACACTAAAACACAATAGGCAGTGCATATTTGGGCAATCATTGCATGCATCGAATGATGTTTAACCACCCGTCAAGTACAATAATCCCCTAGAAATGCACCAGCTGAAATACCGTATTGCTTTTGTAGACCTGAACTCACAAAGAAATAGGGGGAAAATGGTCTCAGTGGGCACTGGCCTAAATAGGGTACAGCCACAGCCAAGCACAAATCTTTGTTTATATCAAGGGTTCTGGAGCCATTACACAATTTCATGAAGTGTCCAAGGTATTCTCAGTAATCTCCCTAGTAAGGGCTAGTTCAACATGATATGAATATGGCACAATGTGTTAGGCTTTCAGCATTTAACTAAAAATCTGGTTGGTCTGTATTAGTATAGATTCCATAGTCACCTGGAAAGACCTGTGATAGAGAGCTACATTTGCTGGTGTCTGGGAGAGATAGTCTGGTTGAAATGTGGAGACAAACTTGTCATTGTTACAATTATCTTTATTTTATTAAAAAATAAAATTATGTCATGAATTCAGATCAAGAAGAGAGGAGTGATTCTACTCAAAAGTTAATGCAGACTTGACCTTGAACTTCATCATTGTTTGTACTGACACACAGAGAGGAGTCAACATAATTCAGAGGAAAAATCAACTGAACAACTCATAAATCAGGCAGTTCTCAAGTTACTAGTGAACACACAGTTTTCTCCTTTTCTGTATGCTTGTATTAATTTGCTTTAGCAATAAACAGAAACTTTTCAAGGGTATAGTCCTGTGTTGAAAAAGACACAGTAGACAAACAGAACTAGACAAACATGGGCTATAGTTATTGCACTGGTAACATATATGTAGGTGGTCGTATTGATAACCTTTAATGAATTACATATATTTACACATGTAGATATTACTGCACTGTATCTGTTACCTTGTACTAGGCCCTTGGTTAAGTCTTCAGGAGTCTAATGCATACACAAACAGGTCCAAATTCATGATAAAATCAGAGATAAGGAAGATTCCATTGCTACTTTTCTTAGCATTAATCTTGTCTGTTTGACAGTGGTCAAAGACCAAAAGGAAACAAACCTTCTTGGATGTACTTTATGAGGCTCTCAACAGCAACAGAATTTCTTGGAACTTGAACAGTCTGCTCAGATACTTTAGAGACAGAAGCTGGAGACAAAGTAAAGGATAGAAATTCATGGTATTTAGTTATTCTGAAGGAAGATAAGGATCTCTGTAAGAACTCATTCCACTCATTCTTTTTATTCTCTTGCCCTAACTAGTGGTGAATTATTACTGACATATTTAAAAAAAAAAAAAAAGAGACAAACAAATAAAAAAAACCCTCAACTTTTAATTTGATTGTCTGGACATTCTCATAAACTTTAATGTTAACTAAGAGCAAAGAGACTGCAGATCAATTACTTAACAAGTATTGGTCAGTCGGTACCAGCTGTCTACAATACTATGACGTATTTTAGTTAATATCTCTCCTATATATTTGGCAGAGATTTATGAACATAAAACCCCAGAAGGATTTCAGGATTAGCACTTGGTTTATTCCAGGCTTCCTTCTTCTTGGTAAAATGTACTCCCAAAGAGATATTCCCTTTGTTTTTCTCCTCAGGTTGCCCATCAGGATTAGGGCTCCAACTGCTTTTCTCACCAAATTGCTTTCAAGTGGGAAATATCTCATCAGACTATGGTGCAATCTGTATTAGATTCATACCCAACTAATGTAAGGAAGTTATGAAGTGGTGCTATGGATGAGCAGTGGAAAGGGGAATAATACAGAGGGGTTAAAAAGCTGTTTTCATTATAGTATTGTACACATACACACACACACAATTTCAGAATGGTTTGGGTTGGAAGGGACCTTCAAAGATTATCTAGTCCAACCCCCCCCGTATGAACAAAAATGGGTTAACGAAATTATAGAGGCTTTCCTAGGTAATAGGCAAGCTATCAAAGACCTTTCTTTTAACAATTTTTTGAGGACTCACACTTACGTGTGTAATGTGTGTATATTAGCAGTCTAGAAAATAAAGATTAGAAATGTTTAGAACGTAACAAGTATCAGTTAAGGGTACAAACCTCACTTTGCCTGTTTTTTCTAAAAGAATTATCCTGCTTCTGGTTGTCTGTCTTATATACGATAGTTTTTTATCTTTTGTTACTTAGCAATCCAAAAAGTAAAAGTGAGCCCTTCTGGCTAGAAGGGTTCTCAAAGGCACACAAGCGAGAAAGCAAAATACTCGTCTTTAATGTAACTTAAGTCTGAGTTTAGAGGAAAAGCATAAGGGTTCCAAGTCCCACAGACACAATAACATAGTACTTATTCTTTCCATTCATTTCCTGTTCAGTGAAAAAATGGGACACTTGCTTAAAATCCTCAAGAGCTCTCCCCTCACCATTCCTATTGTGACTCACACAGATTTTACTACCTAATTACAGCTCTGCAAAGATGTCCAATGGCAGCTGGGCCCGTTTTCCTTGCTTACATGAGCCTTTTTAGAAAGACCAAGGGTAACACCAGATATAACTATCCGATCAGTAGGTCATTTCTGATCTGATTTACACTAACAAAATGAGATCAGAATTTTGGACTATATAATAGCAGTGTCTCTACAGTGGTGTAAAATTAATGTGAGGAGAATGAAGCTCATTGATTTCAACAGTTTCTCACCAGAGTAAAGCCGTCAGGATTGACCCTGGGAATCTTGTGACACAGTGTTCCAGGAAGCAGCTTTTGTTTGCACACACTGTGGCTCTTATTTATTAACATGTGAGGCCAACAATGCCTATTGTTTCTTTTCATATTAGAATGTTGTCACATGAGTAGTTCAAGTGACACCAAGGATTGCAAGGCGAAGACAAGTGGTTCTCTCTGGCTTCAACTGGAAGCACTGTATATTTGAATACATTAATACTCAACAAATATCCCTTCATATTAAATCACTCAGAGATAGTTTTTTTAATTAAAACCCACCCAAACAACTATGCCTAACTATAAGTAAGTTTACCCACCTAAACAAAGGAATGATTTATTATGAAAATCCAGAAAAAATATGTATATTTAAAAAAAATTAATGGAACGATCTGAGCATCAGAAATAAGGTTGCAGGTTATTTAGTATGATACAATTACAAAAATACCCACTTTGTTCCTCTGGCACTTGGAAATTTTAAGTGCAGAAGTATAAACTTTAGACGGAGTTTTGTTCTGCTGATTCAAAGACTCCTCTTTTTTGTCCATTTCTCACTAGTATAGTTTAGCCTTACAAAATAAACAGAGTATAAAACATTTAACCTTATTTATATGAGCCCTGTTATGTATACTTTTGTCAGAGTTTTTCACTCTACAAACCTAGAACCATCCTTTCTTTTTTGCCTTACAATTGCTGCTTTCTCCCCATATTTTAAGTGAGTCAGTTTTGCATAACTGCATTTATTATTCCATTCGAGAGAAGAGATGAGGACTCCTGCAAATGGTATCAGGCTAACTTGAAATTAATACAGCTAAGCTTTCAGCTACTGTTATAGTGCAAGGAGTAACCTGGCTCCTATACATTTAATAATGAAATAAATTAAAAATAATGAAAAGGAGGCAATGAAATACAGGGGAATTATATCTAAATTGTATTTGAAACTGTCTAAACCATTGGCATGTAGTCAGTACTGACGACTTATTCTGTCCTGGGAAAGATAGGAGCAAATACATAGAAAGTAAATTCAGAAATGCCAAAGTGCATTCCCTTTTGGAAAACTTTATTAAACACATAACATTCCAATCACCAGACACTCCCCAGACACAGATTTCAATAGGAGCTGAGTTATACACCAAAATATTTTTTGGAATCTAATCCTTGAAAGCCTAAACCATATTTTGCATAATAAAGACTAGATTCAAAAGGTATCTTAGATTTTAAAAATGGAATGGAATAGCTATGTCCAACATGACAATCCACAGAGAACTTTGAAATCCCTTGCATTTGCTTCTAGTGCCCCTGTGTTTCTGGCAGGAACGTGCAAAACTTCCCAAACATCTAATGTCACCAGACTGTTGGCTCTAAACCTCAGTAAGCAAGAGAGACATGACAGAGAAAAATATGGAAGATCTCTTTTTCAATTAATATTCATTTTATGCAAATTAGAGCAAATTCAGTTAGATGCTGAAATGTAGCCTAGCAATAAGAATACTTGTTCCATGACAATGATACCTTGCTTTTTATAAACAGATACTCTTGGGTGGGTTAGGGCACCCACATACATTTTAGAGCTGATAGGTTGTATCAGTATTTTCCAAAGCTGAAATTAAGCAACCTTCTACTCACTTTACTGACTTCTGTGAACCCAGTTCTAAGCTGAAGACACCTTCCTATGTCTGTCACAAATGTTTATATATCTAGCTCGGGACAGATAACTTCTTTAGTCACAGGATCCCCAAATGCTGAACATACCAATGCCCAGGAAGTTCTGGATGTATCTACCTCCCATTGACCTTAAAGCATTTAAAAATTCTACTGTCTGGATTCTTAGACATTTAAATCTCTTTACAAGGCTGGCTTTACATTCCTTAGTTACTTAATTTACTTCGGAACATTGTATTTCTATCTTCACTATAACATTTAGATAATATTATATAACATACGGATCCAGAAAATCTCTCTCAAATGCTAAAGGGATTTAGCATTAACCTCATTTTAAAAACTTAGGACAATGCTCTTCTTTTCCCTTTCATGACCTGGGGCTCTATGGAGACAGAGAAAGAGAAGGCACAGAGCCAGGAAATAGCTTATCTAAGTACTCTGAGTCTTTCATAAATCAACAATATTACCATTGGAGAATGAAGCCAAGAGAAGAATAATGCCAGCATCACTAAATTTCAGCCACTGTGCATCCTCCTTGCAGGGGAGGGTAGTGTTATTGCACAGCAAATAATGCAGCTTAAAAGGAACAGAAAACAGAATTACAGCTTCTTGTGGATGCTCTGAAATGTACATGTCTCTGGATGAAAGGAGACTCTATAGCTTCACTACACAAATGAAGAACTGGTTTCTAAGAGTCTGCCCATGATTTTGCTGAAGTGAGAAGATTTATCATTGTCTTCTCAGGAATTCAGGACCAGTGCATGAAGTTTTTTATACACTGAATGCCTGCCAACTTATGTCTTAGAAGCTGCTACTCTCAAAAACCATGTACAGCAGTGGAATAAAATTCCAGAGATTTTTGTTGCAGAAGCAATTACCATATTTTATAATATTTATGCAACAGGCACATCTCTGTTGAAGGGCCGTGTTCTTTTAGATTCTCATCACGTGCTGTTGAAGTCTTTGTGAGGTTTGCCACTGACTGAATGGGTTCTGGATCATGTCCTTACTGCTAAAATTATTCTGCAGTGATAGACAAGATAGCTGGCAAGGAAAAACAGTGGCACCCAGTGGTGATTTGCTTTTTCTTTTCAAAATACATTCTCTTGAAAAACTATTTCCTTAGCTTTTTAAGCAGATGTCCCTATATAATATACAGCTTAGTTTACACAAAGAATATGCAGACATCTATGCCTTTATTATACAACAGTATGTGTACATGTAAAAGGTCACGTTAATATTATAATGTAATTATAGTGTTGATTTAAAAGGAGATAAACAACTGAATTGATTGAGCTTTAGAAAAAAAAGAAATCACTTCCTGTAAAGTGCTTAGGGTGACTCTGCTTGATTAATGGTAATGCCATTGTTGCAGCAGTTAAAGAAACTGTCCTAATGAAATGTTAAAAATTAATACAAGTTGAGTATTTAAGTGCAGGTAACTATCCTTTACCTTCTACCTTACGACAATAAATAAGTGGTGAACATGCTCTCATTTGTTCTAGATGAATGCCAGCTTCCATTTCCACTTTTTTTCCCTCAAATTTCTCAATTTTGCAAAGAGTTGTTTAAAAACAGTTTCCCACAGCATTCTCTTGGAGATACTGGCTGCTCATGGCCTGGACAGGTGTACTCTTTGCTGGGTAAAAAAATGGCGGGATGGCCGTGCCCAGAGAGTGGTGGTGAATGGAGTTAAATCCAGTTGGCGTCTGGTCACAAGCGGTGTTCCTCAGGGCTCAGTGCTGGGGCTGGTTCTCTTTAACATCTTTATCAATGACCTGGATGAGGGGATCGAGTGCGCTTTCAGTAAGTTTGCATATGACACTAAGCTAGGTGGGTGTGTTGATCTGCTTGAGGGTAGGATGGCTCTACAGAGGCATCTGGACAGGCTGGACCAATGGGCCAAGGCCAACGGTGTGAGGTTCAAGAAGACCAAGTGCTGGGTGCGGCATCTGGGTCACAACAACCCCATGCAGCGCTACAGGTTTGGGGCGGAGTGTCTCAATAGCTGCCAGGCGGAGAAGGACCTGGGCATGTTGGTGGACAGCTGGATGAATATGAGCCAGCAGTGTGCCCAGGTGGCCAAGAAGGCCAACGGCATCCTGGCCTCTATCAGGAATAGTGTGGTGAGCAGGACTAGGGAAGTGATCATCCCCCTGTACCTGGCGCTGGTGAGACCTCACCTCGAGTACTGTGTTTAGTTTTGGGCCCCTCACTACAAGAAAGACATTGAGGTGCTGGAGC
>VZSZ01005122.1:211109-257544 GCA_013398815.1 Ibidorhyncha struthersii | reverse complement strand
GAAGGAAGGAAGGAAGGAAGGAAGGAAGGAAGGAAAAGAAACACATATATCTAATATGCACACAACAA
Source organism: Ibidorhyncha struthersii (assembly GCA_013398815.1). Taxonomy (NCBI): domain Eukaryota; kingdom Metazoa; phylum Chordata; class Aves; order Charadriiformes; family Charadriidae; genus Ibidorhyncha; species Ibidorhyncha struthersii. The sequence continues at coordinate 257,476 of VZSZ01005122.1, read as the reverse complement.
ATTTTATATCTACTCAGCTGGCAGATGCTGCCCATGGCAGGAGGTGAGGCACACACTCTGGGGTCAGACACAGCGATGGGCTACACCTTCCCACAGTGCCGCCCCGATGGCACAAGCAGGCAGGGTGGGCAGCCCCCTCACCAGCCGTCTGGCACGGGACCCACGGGAGGACCCGCACATCCCCAGCCTGCCCCGGGGGAAAGGCTGATTCCCCACAAGTTCTCGGAGCCACTGAGTCAACAACGGAGTGTTTCCCATGGGTGGGGAGCCACACACCAGGGTGTGTGATCAGCATATGCGTGCCATGAATGTGTGCGTTTGCTCCACATCAAAACAGAGGCAAAGTGCGCAGCCAGTGTGAGGGCAGCCGAACCGGCTGCTGCAGAGCGCCCAGGCGCTCTCTCACATTTATTGCCCATGCTATGTTTTTATCCCAAGGAGATATTTCATGCCTCCTAGCCACAGCCATCGTGCTGTGGTGGCTGTGGTTTGCGGCTCGCTGGGCTGCCGGGGAGCGCGGTGGGAGGAGGGAGGGATGGCCGACAGTTCATTCAGTGATTGCAGGCCTCCTCCAAGGCTCAGACTTTGAAACAAGACATTGGCAGGCCTGTTTAGAAAAATGATTTCATCCATGTATGAATTAAGCCAAAGAACACAGTACTTGTCCCTTTGGTGTTTATTTTAAAATAATTATTACATGTTCCCTTTTCTTTCAGGAACATTAAACACAATGCTGCACATGATTTTGTTCAGGAGGGTTACAGATGGCTGCGATGAGGGAAAGCCAGTGGCAAATACTGACATATGCACTATGGCAAGTACTCAAAAATGAACTCCTCATTCCCTTCAGCCCGAGGAATGTTGAAGTCCGATACCATTTTTGGGGAAACTAAGATCAATAACAGCTAGCTGATTTATTTGGTTGTTGATTTTTGTAGTGCTGGGACACCAGTTCTCTTGTATTTCTACTCTTTAAATCGAGTGCAGACCTTTACAACAAAGTGCCAGCATTTGGTAGCAAGTGAGGCTTCCCTCGAGCAGCTGTCCTCTGAAAAACAGGCAGTGGTTTGAAAATGTGGTTGCAAAATGTGGACAATGTGCACAGGAGTTATTAATGTTCGCAAGCAAATGTGCTGTTTCATCTCCATTACAGTCATTAACCACAGCTGTGGTCTTGCAAGTGAGGAAACCTACTCACATTCTTAGAGCTCAGATTTGGATGTTTGCAAGCACAGACACAGGTAGTTCCTAGAATTCCCTTCCCTGCTACAATGAGAACATACACAGACACTGCAAAAAAGACTTTCCTTTATCTTAATAGACTCAGCACACAGACTGCAGAAGGAATTTAAAACAAGGCTTTAGTGTCAGGCGTTTCATATGGACCACATATCTCACAGTGAAATGGGGAATAAAAAAAATATATATTAAAAAAATAAAAAAAAAAGACAATACACTGTCCAGGAAAACGAAGCCAGCCAGCCAGCTCTACAACCATTTGACTAGGAGACGGCTCCAGAGTCGATCCAGTACTGGCAGTACAGCTAAGCCAGAGTTCTCCTATAAGCCAGATGACACAGTTGGAAAAATATATTCCAGAGCTTGTTATCCATCCCCTGGACCTGCCAAATTTGCCCATATGGGACCACAGGTGTTGGCTCAACCCAAGGAGGAAAAGGACAGAAAAAGGCAACAAGATGAAGAATATGGGGAACTGGAGTGGTAAGTATCACCATAACAGTGCTGAAGTTGCTACAAGTGCCAATTTGTGATGAAAGGACTGTGATCTTCATAAAGTCCAGCCCAGGTAAGAGGGTGCTTACAGATACATGCATGGGTGGGTATTTGTCAGCCCAACATGTAACCTGCAAATCCCGCCTGGGATGCTCCATTTTTGCACGTGTATGAACACAGCAGTTGTAAAACATTTGTGGGTACGGAGCGCTAGAAAGCACAGCCTTCAGCTTCAGTCACAAAGGGCCTCTTCTTGGCAGTTCACTACGAAGAAGCAATTCCCTGAGCACTGTTAAGATAAGTCTACTTACAGCGGTGCGGACAGGCCAACGCGCTCTACCCCAAATTCCAAGCTGGCCAGATGCAACCCAGCTTCCGTCTGGAAGTTGTGTAGCTGTACAAGTGTAGCAGAGCGCCCAAACTAACCACCACGCTGAAAAGCAGGATATATTAACCAGAGAGCGTTGCTGCATTAACACGGCTCTGTGGCTTCTGGACCTGAGACCAAAGGAGCTGAGGTCTCTCTCAACCACACAGATGTAACCAGAAAGGAATTTGCTTAGCACCTGCACAGGTCTGAGCTTTCTTCCAAGCGAACAAACTAAAGCAGAGTTGTCCTTGACTAAGTGCAACATACCTGGATTTCAGTTCCGCGGGTTGGCCCGAGGCTGTTGGCTGCAGATGAGACAAATCCCGAGCAGCGTGCAGATCAGCACTATATTTGTCATTGTGAATCAAGCATGGGAATTTCAGCATCAAAAGTACAGCGCTTGAACAGGAACAGCATGTCTTACACTGCCAGCTTGAGCCATCCAAAAGTTACAGACAGGTTCCCATACTCATGAACTTGTCTTTAAATAAAAATCACACCACGAGATATGATTTTAATAACACATTTGGGGTTGATTGCATTCACTTTCTAGGGTTTTAACCACTGGGGTCCACTTCCAAACACTTTCACAACAGGAAGGCTCAGAATATGTTGTTTTATGTTATTTTTCAAATGAAAGCTGAGGTTCTTATGCATTCATCTTAACTCCAGGAGCTGTGTTTTTTAAGGCACACACCAAATGTCAAGAGACTCACAATAAAATCACAAGAATTGGCAAGACTGCCTTCGTTGGCTTTGGGGAATGAGCAGGTTGTTGTTGGAGCCCCACATTAGAGGGAGACATACTCACATGTTCTTAACCAGCGAATTATGCACAGAGGTATAATGGCAACCTGCCCAGCACTGACATACAGCAACAAGAACAGGATGCACAAAATTCCCAGGCCTCTTAAGCTAATGGAGAAGCTTTGTTAGTTTCCCTAAGAAGGGAACCAATGACATAACCTGTCATAAACATGTTGGGACCATTATATACACAGACATGAGATATATTTAAACTATAAAACCCATTTAATAACCAAAAAGCTGCATAATCTGTACATTACACTCACAAAAAGGAAATAAAAGTAAAATGAACTGAAACATGTGTGTCTGGAGAGAAAAGGGGTGAGAGTGGCCTGAAGACCTCTCAGAGAAATTCTTCTAGGACCGGCTTCAGCAGGAAAGCACTCCTATCCTCATTCTCTGTGGCTCTATAGGAGCCATATTTTTACAGCTTTTTTTTTTTTTAATGGAATGGCCCATACACTAACAATGAGACAATCTCCAAGTAAGGGGAGGAAGCAGGGAGGAGGACTTCATCTTCTCCACTGCTGGGGAAACTGAACGCGTATGCATCTCTGCATCCAAACTAGCAGATTATCACCTGTCACTATCATCACCTGGGATCAAGACAAAGCCCAGTGAAGTCAGTGGACTGGTCCTTATTCTCCTTGCACTGAAGTGCAACCACTCAAGTGGCAGGCACAACAATATGGCAGAGAAGAGGGATCTGCTTTCTTCTTCATCTATCTCTGCCTTTGGTCTGAAAAGCCTTGTAAATTTATGTGCAACTGACTCAAACTTATTTAACAAGGACTATGCGTACAATGTATTTGGGGAAGGTGTACTATGGGGTACGGGGTTTTTTATAAATCATATCACTTATGTTTTGCCATCTCTATGGAGGATATGTTTAGCTGCATAATAACTCATTGGGTTTTCGTCAGGATCAATTTACATTTGTCAGCTGCTCGGCAGTCTTCAAACAAAAGCCATAAATAATGGTACTTCATGACTATTTCATTTTTTTAAATGTTATGATTTATATCCCATAGAATGGGAAGAAGAGGCAGTGGCATGATGTGTTTTTCTCCCAACTGCTAGCACTGATCTTCTCAAGAGAGGAACCAATGTACAAAACTCAACAACATCTACCCCTAATACCAAAATAGAGATTGAAAAACCCCTCCGAGGTGCCTAAAAGTCTGTATCTAATTTATGGGTAATTTACAATGGAAATAGACTATATAAAAATGTATACAAATTTGTAGCCTTGCACATTGGGGCAGATAGATAGTTTAACTACAAAATAATGAACATGAAGCATCTCTTGTGGGCTGCCAGGTAGACATTTTGATTGCCCAGATTTCATTAAACTCAAACCAGAGAGAGCTTGGAGTCTTCCAAACATTCTTTAACTCTATCAAGTGTGTCGGTGCTCTACAGCCGATGACAATATATTTCACCAGAGTTGCCAAAAAATTGTTTAATTTTAAGCGATGCCTGTATTGCATTACTTTTTACAAGTTGAGCCAGCATGTAGGGCACGATCAGCTCTGTAGAAGAATGAGCCCATTGCCAGTGTTTTCTTTGCATCCGAAAAAACAATTTCACAGTGTCATTCCTTAAAACAAGGAGAAAGGCAACAAAAAACAACAATAAAACTCCTGTTGTGTCCTCCTCTCCTCTAGCCCTCAAGTCAGCTTTGCTTTTCTCAACTTTGCCAATCAGACTCAAGTGAGTGAAGAGTTACAGGGAATGTCTCTGCTGCCAAGAGCTATTTCCAGTGGACTTTGATCAAATGATGCTGTAATCCCTAATGGGAAGCATACTTCATTTATAAGGTATTCTTTGGTGTCATTCCCAAGGAGCAGGCACACGAGTTTTTGAGCAGCGAAGCTCTTTCTCTACAGAAAGCCCCACTTTTGCGAGAGGGTAGCACTACCATGTTCGACGCGGGCGTACAGGCCTGCCTAGATAAGTGGGCTTTCGGCGTTACTCATTGCTACGGTCAGAAAAGGCAGAGGTGATCAGAGGCTAATAAAACTTAGCACTAGAATTTCTTCAGCCACAGTCCTTTACCCAACAGCAACAACTAACACACGGCAGTGTTTTTCTTTTTTATCATTTCCAGCGAGGAACACAACAGCAGGCTGTTCTGACATTTGCACTATGCTGCAACTTTGTTGAACTTAAGAGACTTGGGTTATTCAGAACAGTATTTTATTTGCCCTGAAGTTTTATTCCAAGACCAAGGACAATTAGCTCACATTTTAACAAGGAAGCAATTAAAGAGCATGACGTTCATAAAAATGATTTATTGTGCTATTAAATTAGGATGAAAATCATCAAAGTTCATAATAGCCAGAGACAAACAAATATAAATTATCTTCATACTCAGTTTGTACCCCGATGCTTATCAGCCTGAAATGCGTGTATTTATTCTCCAGTGCTGCTGTGCAATTTTTGTCATTGTATCTCACTGTTTGGAAAACTCATCATTTTCATTCTGTGCCCAACAGCAACCCTTTAAATTGAAAAGGTTTAAACAGCCCTTATCTGCTTAAAACTTCCTCCGAAAATGGGCTAAGTTTCCAGAGTAAAGACATTTTGTGCACCCCCAGGCAAACTTGCTGGAGCCAGGTGTCCCACTGAACATGAGGAGAGCCTCTCGCACCCCAAAACCCTCTGCTGCTTCTTTCTTCTGTCTAGTTGCCTATGCATTTATGAAAATCTGCTCTCAAAATATTTTCCTTGTGCCTTCGCTTTTTTCATTAACCTTCCCACTGTTTTTACAGGCAAACCAAAAAGATTACAAAGTTTTTACTGAAGTGGCAGGTTCAGACTAACATGCTCTGCTTCCATTTTCTTCCCTACTATATTTAAAAACATCATAGGTATCTACCTATTATGAGATATGAATATATTAATAACTCCACGAGAAACAAAGAAGCAATGAGAACATGTCCCAGTAGTAAAGGTGACAGCAGTACAGAACCAGAGATTGCGAGTCTTCCTACCACTGGCTGCCTCTGTGGTAGTAGGTAAAAAGGGGGTTTGGTGCCTTAGTTTTGTTATTAAAATAACAACACGTTAACTCCTTCCTGGGACTCTTGTCTGCAAAACATTTGGGCACTTTCTATAAAGAAGATTTATGTCCTCTTAGTCAGTCAAGGTTTCCCAAACAATCAGGGTTTTCCTTTCATACCAAGAAGTCCCTTTTAGCAGCCTTCTGCCCTTCCCTAGCACCTTCCGTAAAAATTCTTCCTGCATCTCACTGCCAGCCCTTCATACTTTGACTAGAGAGCAGCCTTCAAAGTCTGGCAAAAAGCTGCATCCCTGCAAAAGGTCCGGTCTGCACGAGGTTCAGGGATCCTACAGTTCTATGAGCCGTTGCGAGCCTGCTAGCCCTTCTTCACGTTACAAGGTGGTGAGAAGCTCCACATGACTGCGAATGGCAAATAAGACCTCCTGAGCAGTAAAATCATCAGGAGAAATCTATCCCTGAAGTTAATAGGTAAGAGCCAGTTCAGATAACCTGCGCTCCTATCCAGGATCTAAATTCGAAGCATGTGGGAAAGCAGGTCTCTGAAAGTGTGCGTCTTACTTATTCATCACTGGAAAGATTCCTGGTTTAGATGTCTGAGCTTCATTGCAGCGGCAGAGCTCGTTATACATTTAATTTAAGGCAATTGTTCATCTGCTTAACTCCATGTTAAATCGATTTGCTGAACTGGGGCCTGTGTTTTAAAGTCATAATAAATCTCTGGTTTTCTGGACACTGTTTCTCTTACTATAACTTGGTAAACATTTATTTATTAAAAATTTGAACTTTACAATTTGCAAATAATTTTTATAGATTCTTTAAAAAGGCTTATTCGTGTCTCGGAAAGCATCATGCATTATCACATCAATGCAAAGAAAGCTAGTAAGACCTTAAGTACATCTGTTTTCTAGAAAATAAATTTTTTTTAAAAAGTGTTTCAATTTCCCATTTCCTTAGTAAATGATCCTTACTTATTTGAAAAAGGAAAGCATTAAATGCTCTGCCTCTATGATGAGTTTTAAATAGATATTTTCAATTAATTATCCTGATTGAGCTGCCTGTCAAGATAATGGTATAAATTGCTCCTTCAATTTCCATTTACAAACTGATTTGAACAGCTTCAGTAAAGACTCAGACAAAAGTTAAAGGAATCTGATGTAAATCAACAATGAGGTTAGTGTTCAGATCTCCCTTAACAGACAGGCTGTGCCGCAGCTGAGCAGACTCATGTTTCAGTTTCTTTTCTGTTTTGCTTTAATTTCCCTATTTCAAATCTGTTTAAATTTAAAAAGTATGAGTGACAGTCTAGAAAGAGTGCTCTGAAATAGATAATGAAATATTTCCAGAGCCTTACGTACTGCATCTTAAAAACTTGCACTCACCAAATGCAGGACTGAATTCTACATGCAGAAAATATGTTCAAATGTTGAAATGCCAAAAAAAAAATCAGAATTTTAAAAAATTGAGATTTTAGAATATTTTACTTGTGATAGCTACTAAAAAGGAAAAAGTATTATTGATCTTATTAACAAACCTCAATCTCATATAGAAAATATTGTTATTTTTAGCTTTTCACTTCCCTGCTATAAAAAAATATATTTCTTGCTGTGTTTAGTTTATTTTTTTAAACACTTGATCATTATAGTGATGCCCATTTTATTTTGTCTGTAGTTAAAAGGATTTAGGTGTTGTAGTACCTTTTAACAGCATGTTGCAATACCATTTTACCTTTTCAACTACTTTACAGTCATTTTTAGAAGAAAAAGGAACAATGGTAATTGGATATAAATTTGCAGTATTCATGTTCTGAAAAATGATTAGAAGCCTTGAAAAATGTTGACATACCTCACTATTCTGTTTTGCTCTGTTTTAAATATCGGTGTATTTATTAAAGCTGGTTGGAAAATTTAATCATATATAATATTTTTGGTTTTCATCAGATTTGAATTCTTTCCAGGTTTTTCAGGACTCTCATTTTTCTACACGTCTCAGAAAATCTGTATTAAATGAGGTAGGATTTATTCCAAGTTATCCAGTGCATATCTTCAAAGAAGTATGTTATGTATATATCTTTTACAATAACTTATTATGTAAATAGCTATTAATACAGAAGAGCTGGGAAGAGATTACTCTAAAAAATGTTAATGTCTTTTAAAATGCTGCGTGAGAGAAGTTTCAACGAACATAGTGAATATCTTGAGTTATAGTTCATGCAGTATTTTGTATTCATCAGATTTAACTCTTGAGGGTATTTTCTACTGTTTTGTTGTGGAGACAAGTTATCTGTTATTTTCCACAGCTAGAAATTAATTCCTGAAGGGCAAGATTTTTGCCTTTTTAACTTGCTGCGTGATACATGATTCTTCACTGAAAACAATCTGGTTCGTACGTGTAGTGCAAAATCATCCGCGTGGAGAATGTGGATGCTCAGACTCTGATCTCACAGCTCTGGGCACAGAGGACAGACGGCTGCAGTCACCCACAGCCCCGCTCGAGCCTGTGGCTCTCGTTCAGGACCCACGCGAGGAGCTGCAGCAGGAGCAGCACCAGTTCAGCAACCTTGAGCAACCACCTCGAGTTTGGGGTGCAAGGGCTTCAGTAATAACCTTATAGGTGGTTCTTAGACACTAAGACCTGAGGGCATCCCCTCCTGCCCCCAGCTTTAGGGACTTAACAGAGGCTAGTTTCGGAGCCCAGTCACTGTAAATTCCCAGTATAGTGCCAGAAGAAAGACAGGCTTCGTCTCCACTTCCAGAGCAGAGCTGAGCTGAGATGGGATGCGATGTCTGGAGGAGCTGACCTCTATGGACTGCTGTAGGAGTTCGACCTGAGGAGGTGCTTACTTACGTACTTCAAGAAATTTCCTACAGCTCAGCAGAATGGATCCAGGAATAGAAGTACTGTGAGAAAAAGTGGCACAGCTGGGTCATGGAGTTTGCCAAAGATGCTTATTATAAGAGTGTTTATATAATTTAAGCCTGGAATGAAATCCTGCTAGACATATGCTTCATTATTTTTTTTACCCTCTGAGCAGATTTCCCATCAATCTCTTTGGTGGTAGCCCAAGGTAAAGCCCGGTCAAGCACTGCATGTGAGCACACATAAGCTGAAGCACGTGAGCAGTCCTACTGGAGCCAATGGGCTTGGCTTCTTAGAGTGGGATTATTTGGCATGGGTGTAATGAGACAAGCTTCAAAATGGTGACGCCCAAGCAAAGGCCAAAGGCTTTGACGGGAGCAAGACAGGAGGCAGTAGCAGTCGCGTTCCTCCAGGTGAGAGGAGTGAGAAATGGTCGTAATCATTGCTTGAAACTGTTCTTGCTTACCATGGAGCTGCAAACTACCTGTCATTGCCTGAAGCTGCTCCAGTCCCAGTGAGAGGGGAGACCATGGCCAGTAATTATAGTGATTTCTCCCTTGCCAAGGGAACTGAGCCGATGCAGCTTCACATGGGCTCACTCCAGCAGAGAGAATATCCTCAAACTTCTCAAAAAATTGCTTTGATTTTTTTTTTATGCCGGTTTTAGGGGGGGCAGGGAAAGGGCAAATCGTGCAAGAGCAAAGAAAAACAACCTCAACCAACAAAAGGCCAACTCCAGAGGTGCAAAGAAGGAAACAATGACTATCAAGGTCTCAAAGTCTGGCCAACACAGCTGAAACAGTTTTGATGCAGATCTTGGGTTCAGTATCATACTAAGTGCAAGTAAGGGCAACCTTGACTGAGCTAGTGTTAATTCCAGCTTAAGACATGGCTGCTTCCAAACACGGTTTCCCCAGGTTGTGCCACATCACCAATTTTTAGGGTGGGTTACCCCTGAGCATAGACTAGGTTTACCCTAGTAAAGCCCACCCCCCTTTTTTTTCCTCTGTTTTACTACTTAGGTTAAAGTACACTGAATATTGCCCTTGACCTCTATTTATTGGTCCCTTTTCTTCATATATGTCACTTTTGGTCTTTTAGCAGCACAACTGTCTGGGCCACAACAACAACAGGAAAAACGCTGCTGACAGATTACTGTTTTCATCTGTGATTTAACATCAGTCCTGCCCGGGCTCTGAACTGTTCCACATTGCTCAGGAGCCTAAATCAGCTCACTAGGCAATCCCGCCTCGCTCAGCAGCAGGCATCCTCCTCGCTCGGGGCAACAGGAGAACGTGCTTAAGCACACCGAGGGGAATAGATTTAAGGACATACTGAAGTGTTTCTCTGATTTGCAGCCTGAGGAAAACAGCTTTGCTGTAGCAACACGGAGCTGCCTACTAGTGTGGTCAGTCTGGATCCAGCGGTGAAAATGAAGGTAAAATGAGGTCAGACACCACGGGAGTCATGAGTGTGTTAAGAGGTGAAGCAAGATCATGACTGAAGAGTATGAGGAAAGCCTGTAAGTCAAGGACATGATCTAAACCACATCCAAGAGACAGGACAGGGCAAAGCCAGGGATCAGAGGGAAAGCAGGATCGATGCAGAACACACAGGTCAGGGACACACAGTGGGATGGGAGCAGGCACAGCTGAAACAGGCTGGTGAGAAGGCAGAGGTCAAGGAAGACTTGATCAAAGTCGAGGATGGCGTAAGGATAAGTGGGGCTAGGAGCCAAGCACAGAAATGCATCTACAGTAATGAACTTAAGCTTTCTCTGGTTATATCCATACAATTAAATGCTCTTAACTCTCACTGCAGATCTCCTACCTGCCTGTGCTAACTCTCAGACCACACCTGGGAAATTTGAACAGCACAAATTTGTCCACAGCAGAAGTGCGCAAGCAATCTGTGCCCTGGTAGAGTTTAAAATACCAATACAGATGTGCCCAGAGATTCATCACCCAAACACCCATTAACTAAACTTTTGCTGCATTACCAGACTGATCTAGCACAGGGTCTGTTTCCCATGTACGCAGGGGCCAAGGCCAGTTAGGCATATCCTCATTCATACTCATGAGAGAATAGAGTTAATATTGCATCACCATGAGAGTTTCAATTTGTAGCCTTAACATTCTTCTTGCACAAGAGGTTTCATGCCGTGTAGAAATTACCTTGTCAATGCACATTTCTGGCAGCAGGGAAGATATGTTTGTCACTTGTTTGCAGCATCCTGGTACTGGAACATGACTGGGGGGCCATGAGGTAGGAAGGCCATGAAGGGACAGGTCCCTTCTCAAGGCTACCACCACCTTTTTGCAGCAACTACAGTTTCCTAAACCCACCTTCCCCAAGCCCGAGGAAAGAAACTCGGCTTGACAAGAATGTTTCTCATCAGGCCATCAGGGTGTTTGTTAAGTGACAAAACCAAACAATCCTTTTTCATGGAGGGTTGTGTTGAAAAGTGACTTTCCTTTTATAAACTGGCCTGAGTCTCTCTCAGTCATGTCTGTTTTCTCTGTGTGATCATTTCAGGGGAGGGAGGGGAGTCAAAGTGATTCAGCGCTTGGAGCCTCATCCAAGATGCTGCACAGCTTGGATCACCGTCATGTTGAGAAGCGGGAGGATGACAGGAGGCTCTGCTAGCAGAATGCCTCAGATTGTTTGTCCTTGCACTTAATCCACTTTATGCTTCCTCTCATGCCAACACTAGCAGCAACCAGCAGCTCTGAGACACTGGAGTTTTTGTGTAGCTCTTGCACATTATTTTGCTTCAATTTTTCCTCTCGCTGTCGGACGGGTTTTTCTTCTCTCTCTTTTGTGATATATGTGGTGGTTATGAAAGGTGTGCCTGTGAAAACAATACTGACAAAAGGATTCAGTTCAATTCACTGGGGAATACAGCAGGGATTATACTGAAGATATCCAGCTATTGTAGAGTCATGGAATAAATTAGATTGGAAGGGACCTGGAAGTCATCTGGTCAAAACTTGTGCTCAGAGCTTCAAAGTTAGATCAGGTTGCTCACAGCTTTGTTCAGTCATGTTTTGAAAATTTTCAGGGATGGAGCTTGCACAGCCTCTCTGGGCAATTATGCCAGTGGTTAACCACTGCTTGTGAAGTTTTTTTTCTTTATATTCAGTCAGGATTTCCCTTGCTGTAGATTGTGACTGTTGCCTCCAGTCCTTTTGCTATGAGTATCTGAGAAGAGTCCAGTTCTGCTGCAAATCCAGATGTCAGCCTCTCCTTCTACCTCCTGTGCTCCAGCCCCCAACCAGCTCAGTGGCCTTGGCTGAACACATCTGAGTTTGTCCGTGTCATTTGTGTACCAAGGGGCCAAAACTGGACACAATACTCCAGCAAGTGGCAAACAGAAAGGAATAATCTTTCCCCTTAACCTGCTGGCTACGTTTTCGCTGATACAGCCGAGTACACAGTGGCCTCATTGCCACAATGGCACACTGTGGACTTCTGGCCAATTTGGTGTCCACCGGGACCCCTAGGTCCTTTTCTGCAAAGCTGCTTCCTCGCAGTCGGTCCCCAGACTGGTGCGTGGGGTTACTCCATCCCAGATGCAGGACTTTGCATTCCTTTTTGTTGAGCTTCCTGAGGTTCCCATTTCTTCAGCTTATCGTGTCTCTCTGAACAGCAGTCAGATCTCCAACACACTCAGTGCTCCCCTCAGCTTGGAATCATCCACTGAGGTACCTGCCATCCCATCGCCTGGGGCGCTGATGGAGGGTGTTGAACATTATCCATCCCAGTACCGACAGCTGAGGAACGCCACTCAGCTCTGACCACCAAGCCAGACTTCAAGTCATTAACCACTCACCTCCAAGCCCAGCAGTCCAGCCAGCTCTTCAGTCACCTTGCATTCCCCTTCCCCCAGCCTGGCTACAGCTATGGTACGTCTCTTGCCTGGGGACAATAATGTTGCTCTGTGGTGGAGGAAGCAGTTGCAATAGTTTGACCACAGAGATCAGAGGCAGGAGAGCGGGGCTCTTTCCCAGTTTCTGCTGTGTGACCTCCAGTAAGTCCCCCAAGCCACAGAGACCAGACACTACACGTTGTTTAAATGAGACAACCTGTCCCAAAGGTTATATATGCAGCTGTATCTGGGGCAAAACCTTGCTTGTGTGACAGCTGAGCTAACAGCACTGCCAACAACAGAAGCCCATGCCTGGAATTAATAAATAAATAAAAATCAAAATATAACTTTAAAAAAGACTCTACGAAGACGTTCCACTCCAGCACCTAAATCTTAGGATAGTGTCTTAGTCTCAAGCTTAAATCCTCCTCTCTACAAAATGGTGACAAGAAGACCTAAATTTTTATGCTGCAGGAGTGCCAGTGGTGCCACTTCAGCATTGCATGTGAATTGAGAATAAAATAATGCGATCAGCTATAAAACATGAGTTAGTGCCTTATAAATCCCCACACAAGGTGATTTGCAGGTGAGGAGCAAGCCACGGCAGCGACTGGGTGATCTCTGTGAATGACGCAGCATGCAGGGTGCTGCACTGCTATTGCCTTCACAACCTGATACATTTTGAGTACCAGTTAATAGTGAAACTACAGAAACTTGTGTCAAGATGCACAAAACTTGAATAATTATAGACAGATCCGTGGGATGTCACAGGGGCTACACAGGGACTCAAGCTGATCAAGGCCAGGCTGGATGGGACTTTGAGCGACCTGGTCTGGTGGGAGGCGTCCCTGTGCACGGCAGGGGAGTTGGAACTAGATGATCTTTAAGGTCCCTTGCAACCTAAACCATTCTATGATTCTATGATCAGAGCACAGGTAGGGTCAGAAATCAGATGCAGAAACAGAAGCAAAAGCCTCACAGCCATCCCATTGCTGAAAGGGCCTTTTCCTCCCCACATAAAGGCTCAGGAATATCATTGCCATTATTTCACACCAGGATTCGGGGAGGCAGGCAGGCACCTTTGTGCATGGCTTGCTATCAGGTATCTTTGCATGTGTTTTCTTTATGCATCAGGGAAATGTCCTAGGTCCCAAACAGGGACAGCATACAGTACCTGCAGCAGGACAACAGTCCTTCACTAAGCCCATCCTGTTAACAGGAAATGTGGGCTTAGCCTGAAACTCCATCAAGGTGGGCCTGATGGAGCTGCAAGATAAGTTGTATGCATACAGTGGTTTGCCACCGCCTGCAAATACATCCACCTCCTCAGGCAGGGATGCTCACTGCCCTAAACTGTGAAGAGCGCTGAGGAACACGCTGCAGCAGCCGGGGAGGTAAGAAATCCAGGGGACACAAACCTGCACAGCAGGGCTGGCAGCAGGATCCTGCTTCCTTGCCCCACCGAGGAAATTTCCTGTGCAAAGATCCCCGAGCAATATTTGGCAATGTGGCCCCAGCCAGAAATTCAGCCCTGGAGGGAAAGGGGGTCCCCAAGTCCCAGTGCCGCACTGGGCGCCCCAGCTCAGATCAGTGCATGAAGGGTGATCACCGCCAGAACATGCACATCTCCAGTTTGTTCATAAGGAGGAAAAGGGAGACACCTAATGGGAACAGGCAAAAAAAGCACAAGTGCACCAGGGACGGGAAAGCACGGGTGAAAATCTGCAGTTGTGTCTGCGGTGGCCCAGGGAGGTCTAAAGGCATTTGGGGAAGGGGTTGGAAGAGCAGCATCTGCACAGGGTCTGATGCCAGCAGCCCGGTGCCCAGGCTGGGGGCTGGCCGGGGACAGCGCGGGTGCTATTTCTGAGGCAAAGCTGCCCCTCAGCTGCCGCACACGTGGAGCCCAACCCTGTGTGGGACCCTCCTGCACCCAGCTCCTTGGCTTGCAGGCCATCTGAGCCCACACCCTGGGTGGGCGCCCCGGCCAGCTGAGGGGCACCCCTGCTGCTGTGACAGTGCTCAAGGGTCCCAACCACACCATGGCTGCACTGCCAGGAGAGCAAAGAGGGGGCAAAGGACCCTCAGAGCTGTGGGCAGCTGTTGCTCTTAACGTTACTCTTTGAAATATGGCCAGACGAGGCAGCTGTTGTCCTTCCCCTATACCAAAAACATCACGGCTGCAGGTGACAGCAGTATCATGTGTAAGATCAACCTGGATAACTGGGGACAATCGACACTAAAGTTGTTTCTGACAGCAACCAAACTGGCAAGAAAACAAAAGAGGACACCACAGGTGGCTTCGCACCTTGTTCTCTCCCTCACTGTGAACTGAGAGGAAGGGAAGTCTGGTAGGTCCCATGAAACACAGAAAAAGATCAAATTCTGCTAGTGCAGCATCAATTTATTTCACCAATTATTGCCCATAGAGAAGCCAGCAGTTTGAGAAAGTGACTCCATGGACCATCTTCCCAAACAGACCTCTGCTCACAGGGTGACCAAGCCTGGTGAATTATAGCCCCTCCTGAGTCACCCTGCAAGCATCCACTGCTAATCCCTCGTAACCATCCTGGGGAGACAGCGCTGGTCCCATTTTACAGATGAAAGAAGTGCAGTTGCCCCTGTGCCTGCCCCCGGCCGAGGGGATGCTGGGGGCTGCATGGAAACAGCATGCGCCCCCGCCCCCCAACAGTGAAACAACGAGAGTAATTGGCCGGTGAGGCCGAGCAGCAGATCACCTCCACAGCCAAACAGGCAAGCGTGGAGATCTCACCAGAGAAGAGAGCAGCTGTGTGAACCACCGAGTGAAATCGGGAAGAAACCTCACAGATCACTGTTAACGACAGCTGCTCAGCAAGGAACAAAGTGCTTCATACTGGTCATGGGCCGAAGCCCACGGTTGTCCACGCTGGCCGTCATCTTAGACAGATGTACAGCGTTAGCTTGCCAGGGATTTCAAGCTTTTGTAGTCCTATCCCGTGCTGCGGTAACCCGAGATAGGAAATAAAAAGCGACTTCTTGCCAGCATTCCTGGATGCGCTTCAGGGTGAGAGCTGTCTGCTCCTCTCCGGCCAAGCCGTGCCTATAACTGTGTGACTCTCGGGAAGCACATGAGCGTGGTGAAAAAGTGACTCAGCAAGTTCTGCACTCAGCTGGATCTTGGAGGCGGCCGTCAGCGTCTGAGTTGGAGGCAAAATACCACCAACCGGCTGATGATAGCTGGTCTCCACGGGAGGCGGCCGCCCGCCTGCCCGGGCTGCAGCCAGCGCCAGTGCGGGTACCTGTCAGGAGCAGGACTGGGGGACGCTGCCTTACAGAGCGGTGATGCTGCGGAAAGAGATGGAGAAGAATAATATGGGTATTAGGGACAGTCAAGGAAAAGGGTAAGGGAAAGCAAGGAGCACAGGGCTCCTCTGCAGAATGGGAGAGGGGAAGGACACATTAGCATGGTGCATCTTGAAAGGGAGCAGGGAAGTTATGTGGATAGTAAGTCAATATCTGTTGTGGCACTGACTTCAATAAGCATATCAACAAAATACCTAATTCTTTAGTACAGCCCTGCTTCTTTTCTTGGTTCTTGCCAGCAGAAGGCCGGGCACCCTTGGCAGAGGACACTGGAGGCAGCAGGAAGGGGAGAAGGAGGTCTGGCTCTGCACGCCCAGGGTCTGGAAAGGATTTATTTGTGTTTAAATCTTACTGAAATAATGAGATTTAACCAAAGGTTTAACTGCTGCACTCAAAAGAGATGATTTCTTGAATCAGGCCCTTCAGCAAGAAATGTTAATTACATGTACTTCCTTCCCAAGACCATAGAATCATAGAATGGTTAGAGTTGGAAGGGACCTTAAAGATCATCCAGTTCCAACCCCCCTGCCATGGGCAGGGACACCTCCCCCCAGCCCAGGTTGCTCAAAGCCCCATCCAGCCTGGCCTTGAACACCTCCAGGGATGGGGCAGCCACAGCTTCTCTGGGCAACCTGTGCCAGTGCCTCACCACCCTCAGAGTGAAAAAATTCTTCCTAATATCTGATCTAACTCTACTCTCTTCCAGTTTAAAACCATTACCCCTCGTCCTATCCCTACACTCCCTGATATAGAGTCTCTCCCTAGCTTTCCTGTAAGACATCTGCCTGTGAGGATAATTTCATCATCTCTGAGGTGCTCGTGTGTTAGTGACAAGGCTACATAGACGCCTGGACCACGAAAGCACTGAACCTCTTGGACCCCAGTTCTGCTACTGGTGCTCATCACAAACAGTGTATTTATTTCTCTGAAATAGCCTCCAACTACTTCAGGAAGACTGCAGCTGAATGCAGGGCTGCTCCTCACGAGAAAGTTGACAGACTCCCGTGTTGGGCTGCCAACTTCTTCGTACCAGGACTTTACAGACCACACTGAAGACCACCATCATGCCGGCATTACAGGCACAGCAGGAACACACAGTGAATGCTCCACCTCCTCCACCTGCGGGAAAAAAAGTCACGTGCCTTCAGCAGAAAATAAACCCATGCAGTCAAATACCAGAGCGAGGTGGGGGAAAAGTCAGACAAATTAAATAGATGGATCAGATTCCAGCATGCCCCGAAGGTCACTCCATGCAGGGTCTGCTGGAGGGAAGGTGGGAGCAGCGTCTCTCCTCCAGGGAGGGTGCCAAGCTACCAGTCTCCTGTCGATTAGTCCTGGGGAGCGGGAGGCGGTGGAGAACACGCTGCCAATTGTAAATGTGGTGATGGGGCATTGGGGGCATATATACGCATCATTAGTCATCCGCAAGAATTTTGTTTTTGTAACCTCTGCATTTTTATCTGTCACTTCGAGCAATAAATATGCACTCCCGCCAGTGATTTGACATTACACTTGCTTTGGATGGTTGCCTTTCCCAAATATTAATAGTAACTCATTGTGGACACAGCATTGGTATTTAGTTAGATCAGACCAGCTTCTTTTAAAAAACAACTTTTCGTATAAAGGGAACAGATGTTTTTAATTTACACAAAGAACAAAAACAAAGTTCTATTGTTCGGTTACAGTGAACACAAACATTACAGGCACACAGAAATTAACACCAATAGCACGTTAAAAAAAAAATTAAAAGCCAATCATTATACAGGTCTGCTTATTTGCACTTTTTCCACCACTTAAACGATTTAGTGACATGTAATGATAGCAAATGTTGCTTTTTGGAACTCATATGAATTTGAGTGTGGCATATTTTAAAGATAAAAATAGCATAAACACAAGGACACTTTCTAAACACACATTATACAGAAAATAATAATAATAATAATAGTTTTATAATAACAAACAAGGAATGTAAACCTTCTCAGTCCAGGGCGTATGCCAACTACTAGCTCATGGGGATAGGAAGAAATTGCCTCTTAGAGCTGATTATCCTACAGTTGTTCCTTACGGGGTATATTTTCCTCTGCACCATCTGCACACAGCAGTAAGGCCTCAGCCCTCTGAAACACCATGTGTGCATACAAAACCAGACAGAGCATTTTAGTTGCATCAGTGAGGTTATCGTGTGTTGTGATACGAAGTTAAATGAAAACTATCCTTATACACTTCCCCACCCCCACCCCACCCCCCCAGGGTTTTAAAAGCCCTTTGAATGCACTTACAAGGTCCTGGTGCGTGCAGGCAGGAGCAGAGCTCAGGCACACGTCCATGTCAAGGTGGCTAAGCCCCTTCCAGAACATGAGTGCTTCCTGCTGGTGGAAGTCTCTTGCAGCTCTCTGTCTCTCACAGGCACACACCCTGAGAAAAGTTTTCTCAGAGATGAAGCTTAGCATCATTCCCATTTCTCACCCACTGGACTCACAACCTGGATACCTGAAACTCTCAGCTTACTACAAGAGCATAGCTCTTCCCATGGAGAAGCATCTCCTCTAGCGCCTTCTTCTTGGAGGTTTTCCTAGTGACTCTCTCTAGTTAGTTGACACATCTTAGATCATCCTCTCATGCAACTATTTCTAGGTTTAGAAATACTGACATACCAGTAGTTCTATCTCTATTTCAGAATTACCAGTCCTGCAGCTGCAAGTGGACAAGGAGGGCAGGGAACCCTTATCTTGGCTTCTCCCAACCGTATATAAGCAACGATTCAGCTTTTGGTACATTAAAACCAGACTTCACCCCCTTTCCTTTCCCATTGTCCTCTAGTTTTGGGGTTTTTTTGTCCAGTAATGGGTGCCATTTTACTCTATCCCACTCTCAGACTAAGGGTAAAACTATGATGCTTACTTACAACTATCACATGGGACCTGGAGAAAAAAAAAACACCAAACCTTCCCTGCATTTTAACCAGTTGGAAAAATAAAGTTTTAATTAAAAGAATTGGGACAGAAAAATGAAAAAGTCTTTTTCTGTAGCATTCAGGTAACCCAGGGGTGTTCAGTGCCACCAAACAAGAGAAAGACAAACACCATGACTCAAAGGGCTGGAGCCTTCTTCCACCACCAAAAGCAAGTCTCACGGGGAGAGGTGTTATATGCGTGCTGCTCCAAGTGGCCAGTTTAAAACTTTCAATCACATTATATAATACAAATCCCAGTTCCAAACCCATGCAGGAAAAAAAAAGAGAAACCAAAACATTACATTCATACGGTACCTTTCAGCTCGAAAGAACCCAAGCCATGAATCATCTTATCCACCACAGAATGCCATCACCTCAACGTCGAAACACAGCAGCTGTTTATTACCCTACAAGAACATTAAGATGGGTGCTTTTATGCAGCCAAAACAACAAGGAAAACTGAGTAGACAAATGTAATAACCTGGAATGCACAAGCTTATCCTCCCTACCTCTATAATGAGTACCAGAGGGACTTTAGGGACCACAAGCAGCCGATGCTTCCAGCCGCCCGATGCTAGCAACGCTTTCTGCAGCACTTAAGCGATTCTTGGAAGCCAGAAGCATTAGACCTGGACTTGCTTTGCTTTGCTTGGTTGTCAACGAGGCCAAGAGCTGGCTATCACACACCAACCACAATTGCTATGCCACATCCAAAGTCACATTTAGAACCACGACTGATGCCAGAAACAGAGTATCACGATGCTCTGAGTTGTCCAAAGATACAGAAATTCAGCTTCCCCCACTGCTTGTGCAAAAAAGGCAGCTCATTGCATTTGTGTACCTGTCATGATGGTTGGCTGTTCATTAATAAATTGCAATCGTGCTCTCTCAAACATGGCTCCCTCAGACCTTGACTCTCAGTATCTCGGGGAGATGCTACACGGCTCTTGGAAGTGGCTTATCAAAATTGGAACCGTTTGCTATCCAAATATACTGAAGTTTTCGCTCAAAATTCAAAATCTCATTGTTGCACCACACTCATCACTGTGGTATCTGAGCACCGCCATTTCCAGCTGAATTCCAGCCCCAGCTGGATTCAATGAAGAGTCACTCTGAGTCCGGGGACGCAGAGTTAACACAGGCCAGGATCATGCAGAGAGTCCTGCGTGGGCTCATGAGAAGTTTGTTGCAGAAGTTGGACTTTGGCTCCCACTGAATGCGAAAGGGTCTTGTGTCCAAAGGACATTAATTAGGAGATTGCTAAAGCCCCGGGGCTCCACTCCAGCGCACTCACACAAGCGTGCCACCGGCTCCCTGCTGTATAAAGTGTGCCTGTCTGGCAAGGGCGGTGGTGTGGGCTCTGCCGATATTGCTAGAGGGCCTCTAAGAGACGGGGACAGAGAAGGAAATTACACTGATTGCACTGTGTCCTGCAAGTGGACGTGCCCGCTGGTTTGTGTTCATCCCGAAGCGGTGTGAAGTATACTGTAAAAGCAATCTCCTTTCTACAGCACAGCTCTGCTCATGCATGTGAACCAAAGCAAGGTAAGAATGGTTGGGTAATGCCCCAAAATGGGGACCAAAAGGAGGTTGATCCCTGGGTTTCAGTGGCTAAAATGTCACAACTACCTGAAAGGAGGTTCTACCAAGGTGGGCGTCAGTCCCTTTTCCCAAGTAACAGGCGATAGGACAAGAGGAAACAGCCTCATGTTGTACCAGGGGAGGTTAGATTGGATATTAGGAAAAATTTCTTCACTGAAGGGGCTGTCAAGCATTGGAACAGGCTGCCCAGGGAAGTGGTTGAGTCACCATCCCTGGTGATATTTAAAAGACGTGTAGATGTGGTGCTGAGGGACATGGTTTAATGGTGGACTTGGCAGTGTTAGGTTAACAGTTGGACTTGATGATCTTAAAGGTCTCTTCCAACCATAACAGTTCTATGATTCTATGATTCTAACCTAAATGTCCTGTACTTCTCACCCCACCAGAGCTCATCTCTGCCACACAAGCTGTATTTTTAGCTCACCAAACCTCTCAGCTTTTCTGTTTCCCAGGGCACCTGCAGTTCCAGATCCACAGCTCCCACCAGGCACAATGACTTTCTCTTCCCAGGCAATATGTTTGGCCATGTACAGATCTGCACATGGTCTGACTGATCCAGAGATATCGGAGCACTTCTAAAAACAAGATGTTTTCACCAAAACACTCTCCAATAATCAAACAAATCAAAGGGCAACCTAACTGGATCCGCAAAAGAAAAACGTGTAGCTGCCAAAGAACTGCTGTTATCTCTGGCATGGCTGGGTCACTGGGACATTTCACAGAAACAAAAATGTATTTCCTGTGTAGACCAAATTAAAATACCTCCAGGGAAATGTTTCATGTGCTCTTAAGACCTGAAGCCAAAGCTACCCAACTGGCTTGTAAGGAATGAGATTACTTCCCAGGGGTTAATGGAAAGCACTGAGCACCCTCTGCTGCACTCATTAAAATTAGGCTCAGCAGCAGCATCTGACCTTGTAAATACCTGGCAGAAGGGTGCTCTGCCCTCCCAGCGAGAGGGAGGCTGCCTCCCACCGCCAGGAGCTCAGATAACATTGGAGGGCACTGCAGGATTCAGCCCAGGCATCCCTCTGCAACAGAAGCCACCAGCTTCTCCCGATTCACACACAAGGTTTGGAGAAGACAGCACAATCTGTTGTAAAAGGTCAGCTATAGAAGACAGCACAACCTCTGTTGTAAAAGGTCAGCTATACCTTTCCTCCGGGTCTGACCAAGCTCCCTCTCCACAGCTGGGTCAGCTTTACTTCAAAGGGAGGAGGACTTTGCACAGGTCTCTGGGGACAGATGGAGGCTGTGGGTTACTCTCTATGCAGGTAATGAGACTTTGGTTGCTGCCTTGTTCATTTTCTATCTTGATTTTTTTTTTTTCTCTTCGCGCCATCATTTATTCATGTACTTACACTGCAGGATCTGGCTGCTTTTCTTGCTGTTCTGGCTGGGACAAGGGAGGCAGATGGCTCCCCCAGGTTGGTGAAACATGGTAAAAGGATAGTGGGGAGAAGCAAGGATGAGAACTCAGTTATTTTGCTTATAAAAAGATGGTGCCTCTTCTCTGCCCTCCAGTCCCACTGGCTCATCTGCTCTATATGTGCTCCCACCAGGTTTTGTAGAGAGCAGTTGCCACTCCAGGATTTTTTGGATGAAACTGAATAAACTCTTGCTCCAGGGAAAGTTCTTCCAGCTGGAAATCAATGGTGAGTCACAAGTGGCTGACCTGAGTACCATGAAGGCTGGGGAGTCACCTAAGTGATCGCAGTGTCTGTGATCTGGATGTTGCTGCCGTACGCGATAACTGGCAACTGACCCCAAAGAACTTGCAGAACATCCTTGCCACCTAGACCTGGCCTCTTGCACCTCGATTTGGCCAATATCCCCGCAGGCGAATAAGGCTTGTATCTACTGCCACAACCAGCATGCTGGGGAAAGGGCAAAGGATGGTCTGAGGAGGAAGGATTGACATTTGGCTTTCATTCTTTCCTCTGCTGAGCCCTTACACATGTCTAGCAAGGAAAACAAAGGCGACGTTGCAGCTTGGATATGTCCTGGACAGCACAAATGACAACAGCAGCGTAGGCTGGGTAATACCCAGAAAATGCACTGTCAATGAGTGCTGAGTGAGTGCTGCAGCAATTAAAGGATCTTTTTTTAATTTCCTTTTTATTTGACACCACAATGGCAGTTAAATATCCTATTTCAGATTGAACAAAGGGTTTTCATTTTGCTGAGGAAAACCAAAATCTACTTAACCAAAATGAAAACCAGAAAATGTTCACATCAGATTCAACCAAGTGTGTGACTTCACCCCAAACCAAATTTCTTTCTGTTGACATCAGTCTACTTTTTTCAGGGTTTGGGGTTTTTGCAATTGATTTGGAGACAGAACTGAAAAAGTCAAGTACAACAAGGGTGTGGGGAGAAGTGATAGCATTTATGAGAACAACTGATATCGCTGGAAAAAACAGACCAGCCTTCAGGCACAAAAAGGTTGTTTCTTCCAGCTCTATCAGTTGGTCTCATAAAAGCTATTCCTTCTTCTTCCAAAATTCTTCTCACTTATCTACTTAGTCTATCCTGGCTGTAAGAATACATCTACTGAAACAGCAGTTATTAGCACTGTTTGACATATGAAGATGACAGACAAATCTAGAAATTACAGTGGCAACTACTTAAACCGTATCTATTTGTACAAATTCTTGTGTCTAACCCAAGACTAAAATAACTCCTTAATCAGAGAGCAGATAATTAACAGAATATTACGCTATTAACTCTACCAGCATCAAGAGCTGCGCGCAGCGAGCTCACATTGTGCCTGTTACTTGGCTCCCCCATAGGTTTAACAGCACGCAACCTCTTGCTGAGCAGAGATGAGCAGCAAACCCGACCAATTTGTAGAAGCACCCATCCAAAATAGGTCCATGACTGCATTCCTTTGACCAGAGTGAGCAGCAGATTATCACAGCTTGGGTTTTTTTAGAAATGGATGGGCTTAATAGCCCGTAGCTCTTTTCTAGAGAGAAAAATCAGGGAGGCAGAAAAGTATGTGAAGCATGAGAGAAACGTTCCATAATAGTACTTCAAGGTGGCTGCAGCACAAGCTTCTGGACACAAAGAAATGGTGAAGATAAAAAAGAGAACATGATGTGGGTGAGCTTGAGACATGCCAGACTGTCTCATGCACTGTAGCACATACCAGAACAGCTTCGCCAGCTCCTTAACAACACACATCACTGGAGAGCACCCAACCCGGCTGAAGCTCTTTCCAGAGGAGAGCTGCGTGAGGGATCCTCAGCACCACTCTGCCCCATGACTTGCCCTGAGCTTTCCATCCCACACATCATTCCCTTTTTCTGTAGATCCTTATGCTGGCCCCATTCTGCTGGATGAGAAACTAGCATCTCGCTGTGGCTATGTCCTGGCAGAAGATGTGTGGGGCAACCCCATCTTCCGTGCATCGGTGCTTGGCTGTCACGTGGCCAACGAGGTAAGACCTCGAGACGGGCTTGAGAACAATTCAGACAGTACATCCTCTCCAAAAAGACAAGATTGACATATGATATGGCATTCTAATGGCACATTTTGAGAACTCAAGAAATAGCGAACTTGAGGAGTTAGTGTTGACGGTGTATAGAAATGAACAGGCAATGGCTCTCCAGTATGAGGTTTGCTCAGTGTGACTGAAATGGGATTTCCTCTCTTCATGAAATGACACTTAGCATAATGCCGCTGACTAGCTGCCAGTTCTCAAGCATATCCTTGTAGCTGCTTATTTGCCAGAGAGTTTCTTGAAAGCCTCTCTGGAAAGAAGTAGGCATCTGCTTGAAAAAGCAACATTTGCAGTGTGATTCTGGCAGATCATTTCCTGGCTTAATTTGTGTGGTAATGTGCCTGTTAACACATGCCTAGGAACGTAGATCACACACATCTATTAGACCCAGATTTGTCTCACGTAACTTTAGCCATCTAAAAGATAATGTCTAGTCTAAACTAGTTGTTTACGCTTCCACAATAGTCAATGGAGAGAAACAGGCATCTCCGGAAGGTGATTCACCCCTTCCTAAAACATGTGCAAAAGCGTAGCCTGGATTTCTAATTTTTAAATGTTAGTTGAGATGAAATGTACCCAGAAACAGAACATATCAGAGGAGAAACTTCATTGCTTGTCCATGTTTAGTCTGGTCGGTCCTGGAAGCCCCACAGAAAAAATACGGTAAAACTTTATGAGCAGAGGTTATGCTAACAAGAATGGGGGGTGTACAGTGTGCTGTGCAATGACCAGGATTTTGAGACTGGAAATTTCTCTGGAAAGGTTTTGCCTTTTTCTATAGAAAAATACACATCCATTTCAGACAGAAGCACAGTCCATGGCTTCATGTGTGGCTCCTGGATTGCTGAAGGACCAAAAGGAGCTCTTATTGAAGCTAGTTGAGATAACTAAACAGCGTTTGTAAGATAGATCTGAACCACCTACATCAAACTAAAAGCTCCAGCACTTTCTTTCCATGAGAAGGCACACAGCAGTCGTGAACGAGAGGCACATGAACTACATGGTGAGGTAGGTCAGATCTTCCCCTGACTAGCTGCTCCCTAATACTGCGGCAAGAATAGTGCTGAGATGTGATCTGAGGCAGAGGCTGCAAGTACTGAGGCAATGTCCCTGGCTCAGGAAGTCCCTGCGCACAAACCACTTAAGACAGGGTGTTATGTTGGAGGACCGTCACTACAGCTCTCAACCTTTTCTCATCATTGTAAAACACTCTCAGAAACAGGACACTGGGCTGGTCAGTCCCATGCAGTCACTCCTGGGACCTTTCGCGCTATCTGCTGAATTGCCTGTTGCTCTTCCCAGGCAGATGAGCTGTTTTCTCTGACTGTGAACATCAAGGTCTCCTCATTTTCAAGCATGAGGGCAGCTGTGACCTACACCTACCCTATGTACTGCTCCTACTCTTCGTGGGCTTCAAGAGAAATTGTGTGTGAAGAAAACTACATGGAGGTAAAAGCTTTCCCACTGAAGGTGAAGCTACAGCCAAGTTCTCTGCCAGGCACAACCACCTCCAAAAATTCCTGTCAGAAGTTGATTTTACACTGTGTACCAGGCGTAATAGCAATCTGCTGATATTCAGCACGGGGTGTAACTGGAGATGCTTATTAGTAACACATTTACATGTCATAGGTATTTTGAAGGCAGTGAAATTCAATTAACTGCACAGATGATGTAAGTCAAGCCATGGCAAGCGAATCAGCAGCCAGGCAGGACAACCTGTTTAGCTCACAAGAGTACCTTTATGTTATAAAGCACTGCAGCATCTGTAAGAATGTCATCCTTATCTTTGAAAGAATAAAACCTGGCATTTGCAGGGCTGCACCCCTGCTGCATCACACAACTCACTGGACATCACTGTGAGGCAGAATCTGCCTCCCGCTGGGTGGTAGGATCTGTCTGTCCGACCTTCTACCAGCAGCTACACACCAGTGGAGAAATAAGGCACTGAACAAAACAAACTTCACTGCTTCAGTGCCTTTTGTATGCGCCTACCATAGGCAGGACAAAGAAGGCGTATTTCTCCTGCTAGGAATTGAGGCTGTGCAGTCAAGTCTGGGTGTTGCAACACACTTAAACCAAGGTGCAGATGTCTGGGGCACACACTGACTCCCAACTCAGCATCCAGAACTCACCTCACCCTGCAGCACACGCTGGCAAGATTTACACCGTAGCATCTACCTTAGGTGTCAGGGATCCTGCATTTTCAGGTGTTCAGCCTGCATGGGAAGAGGGAACCGGCCCTGTCAAAGCCAATAGTCTGCTTCTTTATACCACCAGTGGCGTCTGAGATGTCCCTGAAAGTCTCCAGAGTGGGATCTAGTTTACAGCTTACCAGATGTGAAACAGGACTTCTGATTTTCCTGGTTATACACAAAGTAATCCCTCTGCTGCACATGCACCTCCATAAATGCCATGGCTTTAACCTTCATTTTAAGGCCACAGAAATTACCGCTATCGAGAATGTTTTTGGAAACTTTGCTGAAGGTGTGTTTGTTACGAATCTCCTCTGTGTCCCCAGGTGTCGGTGAGGACCGATGTGCCTGCAGTTTCCAATGACTACACCGTAGCGTGGATGTCAGCACTGCCAGAGGTATGAAGGGGAGTCTTTCCTAACAGTTCCTAGCCGGCCTCTTCTCGCTAATCTCATGAGTCATTCTTGGGGCATAGCTCCATCTCTGTCAACAAAAGTGGGGATGGCAAAAAGATGCCATCAAGTACTGAAAAACTTTTCAAGTTTTGTTAGAGCTCTAGACTGCAAAAAGACATTTAGGTGGGAGAACAGAGCCATATGCTTGTTACATTAGTGGAAACTGAGTTCAAGACAAACAAAGGTAGGTGGTTCTTCACACAATGGGTAGTGAATCTGTCAAACTCCTTGCCAAAAGATGTTGTGGCTGCTAAAAGCTTGCTCGATCTCAAGGAGAGTCTGGAAAAATTGACCGAAGAGAAATCCAACGAGACATACGAAATACAAAGGAGCTTCAGATAGCGCAGGAGTCCCTGAGCTGAAAGTGTTTTGAGGCTGGAAAGTATTAGGGAGAAATATATACACTTGTCCTATTTTTCTCATGTCTTACTTGCTCCTTATACCCATTTTTCCTTTTGACTTTGCCTCCCCCCAAATGGTTATCGTTTCAGGACACTCTGTTCTAGACCAGTACAGACATTCCTCTCTTCTTAGCTTTGACACGGTATGGCTATGTATTATAAGAGGTAGTCTGTCATTTGGCCTCTGGACTGCTCCAGCAATCGACAGACATGAAAGCAGGCATTTTATTAACATCACAAGCGTTTTGCCCAAGGGGATTTTTTCAAGGCCACCAGTCTAAGCTTCTTCCAGGGCTGCTATAAGACTATCTCTAAAGATGCCTTAAAGAGCTATAGAATTCCTTGCCTTTATATATATCAAGGGTGTTTCTTGCCTGGAGTGGACGAGTAGTGTCCAGTGCCACTCCAGTTATTCCAGCTTCTAATCAGAAAATAGATGCTACAATATCATAGTTTTTTAAGACACGTTGGTAGACTTTGATCTCATGCAGCTCACCTCTCCTTTGCAGACTCAAAATGTTGCCTACCAGCTGTGGCAACTGATGTTTGTTTCTCCATCAGGGAGAAAGAGAATAACTGTAAGCGATGCGGCAAAACTGGGCTACAGCTTCAATAATACGCTGTCCCGAGTGTACCTCCGTGCACCCTATCACAGCAACGAGTCTGACGTCAGCGTGGTGAGTTGTCGCTCTCAATTGGACACAGAACTGTGCTGGTGCCACTGCCTCCCTAAGACATCAGTTCTCTTTTTCTGCCTGTGTCCTAACAGGTCAGCGGTGTAAATATGAACATGGTGACTTCCACTTCCATGTACAGGCAGCGGTGGCTGCTCTTGCTGATTGACACGACTGTCTCCTGTCCTGTTGGTAAGGATTTCTTCCTTGTTCACCAAAAATGACCGCCTAAGGAGCTAGTAGAAAACACAGTCTCCCCATTTTCCTGTGACCTACTCTGTAAGAGTTTACAAGCTGCCCTCGGAGCAACATGAGCTAAGAGTCCATGGCTTTAGTCCCGGACAAACACGTTCCCTGCTGTGATGCTACATTACTTGTGTTCCCAGTGCAGTGTCGTGCCTTGTCTCTGGTTTCTCAAATCCCCACGTTTAGATGCAGGGAGCTGGAGACAAGTAAAACTGCTGCAGGAGGGCCAGGGAGCCTCCCCTGGATTAACCCCACAGCCTTGGCTCTCCCCTGTCATCGAGCCCCACGCAGGGGATGCAGATCTGCATCATTGGGACTCACTTTTTCTCTGGAGACTCTCTGGGACTCCTTTCCTCTGGAGAGACAGAGCCAGCCTGGCTTTTTGCAGAACAGTGGTGACTGCACCTTCTGTCTCTCACAGAACAGTATTAATTTGAACAATGGATGAGGAAGCAGGATGTTTTAAGTTGTCACGATCTTGAAGCCAATATTTCAAGCAGAAGGCACATACAGGTGGCTGTGCCCCACTCCTTTTGCCAGTAAAGTAAAAATCCTGGGACCAGAAGGAGCAGGAATGTTGGTTCTTCTGAATAAATGAATCACTCACCTGAAACCGGTGATTCAAGTCTACTTTGAGCACCGGGGTTTCTGTGACAAAACAGCCATCAGTTGGCTAATATCCTACCAGGTGTTTCATTAGTGACAGCTGTAACGGTACCCTGGTGACAAGGAGGCAGGGAAGGACAGCCGTTGCATAGTGAAGACTGACTGGTAACTCCAATTGCGCGGCCTCCTGGGACTGTCTCTCTAACTCAACAGATGGCATCGGCTTCACTGATACTACGCTAACATGGACTGTGCCAAGCGTTATCCCCACATTAGTGGTTCAAGAATCCACCTTCCTGTCGAAAAACATTTTAATGGGAGTTGATGGCCAAGTCATAGTAAACCCGGAGGAGAAGAACTACTTACTGGAGCATAACGAGACACAAATCAGAATAACTATCCCTATTGGAGCAGAAGGAGGCAAGTTAAAGGTTGGTATGAACCTGTCACATACTAACACATTTGAGGGCCTGCACCATGGAAGGTGTTTCTAAATCATGATCATTCCAAATCATTCCAAATAGTGATTGATTGCTGCTTAAAATTCTTAGATACAATAAATATTTGAAGACGTAGGTGCTCCTTCTCTGTGTTTTGAAAGTGCCTACTCAGAAACTGTCTCTGATTACAAAACATGAGAGAAGCAAGAGACAGTCCTTTCTTAATAAACTATAAATTATACTAATAAATTAAGAGTGAAGGGATTCCCGGGCACTGGAGTTGAATTATCTGTGTTTTTACTTCATGAAACTGGTCTGGGCACAGTTCTGACCTGGGTCAATGAGCAATTTCCTAGACAATTTCCATGCAGGCAGCATGAGTTACCACGGGACAGGCTCCCAGCACGCAGTTTGGGCGCAGCCACCTGCTTTGGACACAGTATAATTTATAATTTACAGGTACAGAGACATTGTCCAAAGAACTGTTCAGTATAAAGGAGCTGGCAATATTCTCACAACGCTCTTTACCAGTTACATTTTTGAAGAAGACATTGGTGTGACTTTGACTTATTCTGTTTAGAAGTTCACTGGTTGGTGTATCAGTGGACACTTACATCGCTATGTGTATGTAACACTGGGCAGACTCGGTCTGAAGAACTATTGGAAGCACTGACAAACTTTCAGAGTGAACTGGGACAGAACGAGAAATGTGACTAAGGATTGCAAAAAAATAAACGCATGTATGGTTACTTACTAAACTTAATGAGGATGCCATTCCAACCCTGATACCTCCTTATTGAGAATCTCAGAAGTATCTGAGCCAAATATGGACCAGATGAATAGGCCAAGCAAACAAACAAGCTCCCCTAGCAAAATCCATCCCAAACAGTACCAGAATACCATTTTCTCTTTCTAGTGTGAGAATTTTATCTGTATTCAGTCATTCCTCTATTGAGCTATTGAGAATTAAGACTTAATCACAAATTTTACCTCCTAGAGCTCCATATCTGATGGTGTATATGGAGTCATTTACAGTATTGACTTGTTCTTGGAGCACACGTGGACAGATGCAGATTGGCAAACCACGAAGTATACTGTCATCAAGTCCATCACCACACCTTTCATGCCACAAATACCAACTGTTATCAACAGTAAGTCATTCCTCTCAATGAGTTTCACCAATCTCTTGCTTTTGCTGTGTTATACATTGCTGAATTTGACCTCTGCCACACACCTACATTCACCAGAACATTCTCAACTCCTACTTCCAACTTGCTAGCCAAAGTCAAGATTAAAGGTATTATAAAGAACACCAAACCTTACTGGTTGTACCGTTTGTCACCCATCGTTATGGGATGAAATGAAAATTATCAGTTGCTGATAAGAACATGAACATTTCTTTCACACTAACATCCAAATTGTTCCAGTGAACACTGGGACCCTAGAATAAAGCTGTTGCGTTGTGCAGCTTTCACACTGGGGAGAACTGTCTAGGACAGCATTCACTGATGGCATTTTCTCCCTAAAACTGCCTGCATTTCTTATCTCAGGAGCATACTGAAATCATTGTGCCAAACAGTCTTCATTATATTTTCCAATGCATTCAGACACTAAATATCTTTGAAACTGATATAAACTCTGGATAACTGATATAGAAAGAAAAAGAAGCCTCTTGGCATATATTATGATAGCTTTTCCGTATTTTATGTGGCTGAACTAGAACTAGGTTTCCTTATAAGAAAGTCATTGCACATCATAGTGCACCTCTAGAAAGTTACTGAACCCACTTGCTATAAACTTGTATGTATTTGTTGTTAATCTCCTGCAGCTTGAAGCAATTCTCATGTACTCAGAGTATTTCAGATCTGAGTAGAACACAAACACTCATTAATCAGAGCCATTAAAGAGATGGCTGTTGGCTAAGTTCCCTGGAACTTGAGTGAGAGGCCACCCCAACTGTCTTTTTTACTTGATCCACATCAGCAGTAATTTGATGTTCTCTCCCTACAGATACTCTGCCAGAGGAAAGGCTATTCAATGTTGCGTTTGGACACTTTCTTCCCGATGTCTCTCTGGTGGCAATCGCAATAGGAAATGTGCCATTTACCCTGAGAGAAGCACAGCACCATGGGTTTAAGATTTATGAAACTCCCTTTTCTAATAGGGCGAAAGGATTTATCCTGGAAGTCTCTTTTGATGATCCATATGTTCTAAAGGAGGTAAGATACAGCAGGTCACTTTAGCAGCTGAGTGGAGGAGGTAGGGGAGTCCCTTTTCAGAACATAGTCTGGCTTTTATTAACCAACAACTGTTCCTCAATCATAAAGGTGTCAATGAGCCTGAGCTCATCTGAATTAAGATTAGAGGCTTGCATGTCCCCGCTTTACTCTCCCTAGGTCTCTGGGAGACACACAGCATCACATGTGATTAGATGGTATGAAATATTACTTCCTTCAGTGTCTGTCAGCATGGCTAATGTCTGAGCGCACGCCCAGCAGGAAGAGGTTTGTCAAATCTCTGTTAGATGCTGTCCCTTGAAAGAGGAGTGCCTTGGAAAAATAAATCAATTATTGCAATCCTGAAACACCAGTTACCGACATCCAGTAATTCCTGAACCTGCTGTTTATGCTGAGCCATTTGACCCCTGGCACAGGCCATGCACCGTGCGAGCATGTACGGGCAGGCTCAGGGCACTCTAAATGTAATTTTGTTAAGCTTCAGACCATTTCTAATCTAAATATTAGCAAAAACTATAAACTCACAGAGGGAACTGAACCTCTCATTTTGTGGGAGAATGCATAACTGCAAGTCCTCTACTGTTTCGACCAAATCACACAGAGCTGCGATGCTATTTTCGCTTACAAGGAGCAACATTGTGAAGGCACAGGATCAGAACTTGCGCAAAGAGTTTTCAGGCTGCGGGCAAACCACAGTTAAATTGAGTAAGGATCAAAGCAAGCCAAAAATTTTCAGAAGTCTTTCTTTCAGGTTGAACAGCAGGTTTTGCTTTGGGGGCACTTTCAGTGAAGTAAATGAGGATATTGAGAGGGATCTCTCATAGCGTCTCCTCACACCTGTCTCGCTGATTACTCACTCTCCTGGGCTCAGCCCACACTGAGTAAAGAAGAATAAGGATTTGGAGCCGGATGGCTCTCTACGAGCCCTTTCGCCAGCGGGTGACAGAGGAAACTCCAGCGTGTTCACTTCTGCCTCCATTTTCTGAACAGGCACTACACTCTCCACATTTATGTTTGGCTGAAAGAGCTGTTGAATCCGGTCCAGGTTTCTGACTAGTTTTAGGCCAACTGAAGCGATGTTTTTGGAGACTGAGCTATTTGCAGGGGAGAGGAGGGTGTTGGAATAATTATTTGGTTCTTCTCAGGATATACATTCCTGCCTGTGCTGGAAGCTGTTGCTACTGCAGCCTTACATTTCTCTCTTTTTCAGTATGTGAATAGAAATGAAACAAAATATACCCTCCTCGTTAACTACACTATAAGCGTGGGTGCGGAGATGACACCCTATTATCATTCTGCAGAGGTGGAGTGTGTGATTGCTGATATCGGTAAGTTTTCCCCTGATATGAACTGGTTTGCATCAAGAGCGTGGCTCAGATTTTCATTGAATTCAGTGAGAACGGCTTTAGGCTGAGGATGAGAGCTTTGGGGAAAACCCCACCCTTCGATAGCTCATTATTGGTAACATAGCCAGCTTGCTGCTTTTCTGATGGCAGCTCTTCTGCATACTGGCAAGACAGTCTGCCCTCGAGACATTGAGAGCAATAAAAACTAGTATGTAAAAGAAGTTGGCTTGCAAACCCAGCGAACAAGATGCCTCATAACTTGAACATACATCTACTGGCAAAACTTTCAGACATTGCTATGAGTTTCAGTTTGTCCTCAAATGCAATTCTGCCTCTGCGTCCAGGGCAGAACTCAACTGACTCAAATAAATTGCTGTGAACTCCAAAGACAGCATTTCTGTAAGGAGACAATCATCCACTAAGAGCTGTACTTAGCAGGTTATTAAAGCAGTCAGGCGTTCTGATTGGTATTTTCTCAAACTTCTTCGATTTTGGATGCCACGGGGGTGACAGAGTCTCCTCACTGTCCTCTTTTATCTTTGGAATAGCTCTGGGTTCAACCCAAAGAAGGCTGACCAAAAAATATATTTACATACATAGCTCAGCTTGCCTTACTGAAAGAGGGAGTAGTCCTGGAAGCGAGCTGGCAGGCCACCGCTAGAGCATGAGGATTCCCGATCCCACCGACTGCGAGCTGCTACACCCACAGCACAGCCAAAGCCCCGCAGACGATGCCGGTGTGCACGTGACAGCACCGCTGCTGTGCCAGTGCAAAATTTATCCCTGATAGAAATCCCTGCCTGGGCCAAACATCGTTGCTCAAACTCTCTTCATTGCTAACTCTTCATCCCACCTTCTTCCCACAGAACTACCAGAAGCAGTTGGTTACTGTGACGAAGAAAACCTGTATCTAGCCATCCCTACCTTTGGCTTGCACCAGTATTGGAACCTGTATCTTGGTAACAAGCCCCTGAACCGGCACGTTGCGCTTACCAATGGGTATCTTGCAGCTACCAATTCTACACACCTGATCTTGCAAATACCTGTGTTTGCCGTGGGAGTTATCTATGAGGTACGTGAACTGTATAGCAATGCCTTCTTCAAAGCACGTAAGGCTGTTTGCTTATACAGTCACAGTTGGCAGTGCTGCAGTATTAAACGTATTGGAAAACCTCCAGAGGGAAGGACTCAAAGCCAGTGCAGATAAGAGGTATCGGACATGGACCTTCTGGTAATGCCATGAATTATGTAATCTGCAGTGCTAGGTTGTCTCTAAAAGATGTGCACCAAGTCTTCAAAAACAAACTCCTCAGTATTTTTAGTAAGATGAGGCAAAATGTCCCATCTGCACTGAGCCAGAAACAATATTTCAATGTAGCTTTTATGAAAGAAGCTCTTTTAAAGGAACATCTTGTAGAAATGTTAAGACATGGCAGGGGAAAATTGATGCTGTAATAAACATCTGAACTATTCTACAATAATCAGCCAAAATTTATCTCTGTGACAGTGACCAATTAATTTATACCAGAAAACTTCTGTCCCCGTGTTGCATCAGGCTCGAATCTTCACACTGACTTAACTCTTGTGGCTTCTTAGTATTCAAGCAGTACAAGCTAAAGAGCAGAATTTTGTACACGTGGACCACATGCCTTAACAGGAGACCTCTTCCATCACCTCTTTCACAGGAAGTGTCCTTTCAGAAAATTAAAGCAAGGTTTGATGTTGCCCTAAGGAAAGTGAGAACTATGGAGACCTTGCAGATGTTCTCTGTTAGCTGCAATTTTAATTCTTCAGCATTTATAAGTAAGTTATACAAGTGACCAATCAATAGAAGGATCTGTGATTCTTTCCTGGAGTTTATAACCAACTCTCTGATTTTCTCAGTATGCCACCCAGATGGTACTATAATGGTATCTGCCCAAATGAAGACAATTCCTGCCATTGATATGAGTAAAACCAAACTAAGGGATAGCTCTTGCAAGCCTAGAGAGTACAACGAAGGACATGCCTTCTTCAAGTTCCATGTCACTACCTGTGGCACTTCAGTAAGGGTAAGCCCGTGGCCAAAGCAGATACATCTGCTGGAAGTCTCTGTCTCTCCTGCATTTTCTCTTTTGTTTTCCTGCCCCAGCTCCTGAGAAGATTAAATTTTTAACGAGCTTCCCATATGCACAGTTTGAAGGTGACCATATTATTTATGAAAATGAAATCTCCTATGAGAAAGAGACTCTTCCAGGACAGGGCATACCGACAATCACAAGAGATCCAGACTACAGGTAGGAGCTACTGCTCACTGACATTGCTCACTTTGGTACAGCTGCTGGAAAGTAAAAGTGAACACAAAAAATTATTCTTTCCTAATATAGACTAACAGTCTTGTGCTACTATCGAGCAAAAGAGACCGTAGTGCTAGGTGCTTTCGCCAGTGATCCATCCACGTCACCTCCCTTTGGCTCCGGGAGGATGGTACCAAGATCAAATATTGCAGGTAGGCAATCCTCTTCCTCCATTTTTAAACTTCTGTGACTCCTGCAGTTGTAAGATCCCTTGCTAAGACATGCTCTGCTTCCTACTAAAGAACCTCACCAACATTTCCTTTTCTGTAGTGTACAGAAGGATAAGACAAGCCCTGAATGTAGTTTCAAGAGTATCCAAAGGTAAGCCTCCTCTTAAGAAAATCAGGAAAAATCCAAACATGTTTTAATTCAAATAAAGTTAAACAACAAAATCCCCTAATGTTTTCTTGAGATGAATCTTTCATGGAATTCTACGAGCCCAACATGGCGATACTCAAGCAACTTGTGGAGCCTGTGTTTCTCGAGGTGGAGCTGAAAGACGAGAGCCTCGACGCTGAGTTATACCTGGAGAACTGCTGGGTAACCGGCTCGCTAGACTTCAACAGCACCCCAAGATGGAACATCACTGTGGATGGGCAAGTAGTTATCGAATGACCAATGCGCTCATCAGCAAAGCCCTAATTTCTTCTAGACCTGTTGATCTGCTCTCTCAAATAGGTGCGAGATTAATGGCAGTGAGTATGTTGCAGAGTTCTGCCCAGTAGCTGTTAGCCCCAGGGTGAGACACCCTTCTCATTTCAAAAGACTAGCAGTAAGGACCCTGACACATCGGCTGGAACAGGTAAGGTTAAGTCAAAAGCGCACCTCCCACTTACGGACCCTACCCAGTGAACTTCTTAAGACCACTTAAAAAATAGCCAATTTAAACACCTCGCAGACTTAAGACCCAGCCAGCATTCAATCCAAGTAGCCCAGCTGGTGCACTGCTCTGATTTACTTCTCAAATCTGTTGTGCAACACAGTTTTGAGACTGGACTGGCTGAGTAAACACGAGAGTTTGGTATGTAAATATGGTTTTTATATGGTGTTTCTGACTTTTTATAGGATCAGATTCATAGCACTTCAGCTCAAAATGTCTAGAACAGAAAAGTCAACTTACATGCAATAATATCGACATGAAGTTCAGCTCTGTTATCTCCCATCTGTCCCGGCCAGTCAACCATCTCCTCAGATGCCAGCCCAATGGGCAGGGAAGCAGAGGCATGCGGATTTGGTCTTACACTTTTGAGGTTCTGTCCTCCTCTGACAGGTCTAAGAAGAGCAAAGAAAACCCCAGGACAGTCACCTGAGGGTGCTTTGCTCCTACTGCACCCACTTGAGTGGTCTCTAGCAGATGTACTGATACGAGCCATGGCAGTACCCCTGCCTTGACAGCTTAAGGAACCACATAATTTTTTGACTTGGCCTTTCATAAGCAGTTCAACTCGTGAACTTGCTAGAAATGAACATGATGCAATTCTGGCTTGTGCTGCTTCCTAAGCGTGCAGCTGCATCTAGCACTAGATTGAGTTTCTGTCTAGCTTTGATACATAGCCTCACTGCAGCTCACGAGGTTTTAACTTCTCCTGTCTCAGCCTCTCAGTTACCAAACTGCCTGAGGGCTTCTTTGACACCAAATTTGAAATTCAAGGCAGGTTCAGCTAGAAGGTGCCGCATGCAAGTGTTCAGACAAGCCTAAGTCTAATTGGCTGTAACTTCTGCAAAAGGTGGACAAAAGTCAAAGTGATGCTCTGCAAAGAGGGATTTGGTATGGACCAAATGGTACTCTTTCTTCTTCTCAGGTGTATGTGCACTGTTTGGTGGCAGCCTGCTCTCCGACCAACACACTACCTGGCAGCCCCTGCGGAGGACACTGCAGCTCAAGCAGGGGGAGGACGGGTAGGTGTTCAGGAGAAAAAGAGACATTGTAAAGCACTCCTGACCTGAAGTTTTTAAGGAATTTAGGACCTCTGGTTTTGGCATCTGAAATGCCTTGAACACAAACTGTATAACATTACCTTTGCCTCGTGCTTTAATACATTAGCATTTAATGCGCAGCATGTATGTGTTCTTGAAAAACTACACAAATACGCTGTGTATCATTCTCAGCCTTTCCAGGTCACCGTTCAGCCAGTCTCCGGGGCTACATACTCGCTGGACCAGTCTGGATTGTTGATCCAGATCTAAGATGACGCATGTAAAATGAATTTGGTAAGAACACCAGGCCCTGTGTACTCACCTAGAGAGGTCACCATGCTTTGTGGCCCAAGTAATGCATAGCCTGTCCTTTAAGACCTTAGAACAATAAGTTCTGGGACGAGAACTAGGCAGGATTTGCAGTATTCTTGGTCTAAGCTTGAGCCCGTAAGAGACGGAAGAAGGCAAGCTACCTGCCAAGCCAAACACAGGTGGCACGGCTCTGGAGAAGACGCCAGCAGTAGAGCAGGGCATGTTGGAGTTGGGCCGCAGCAGACAGGTTTGGAACCAGATGTTATTTCAGCAGGTTTTCAACTGGACTGCCCCCAGCAGTCATCACCATTCAACTGAAAGAAAATGGATCAAAAATTTTCAAAAACAAACACTAAGGCACAAATCACTGCCATATTCCAAATTCTTTTGAAGGGTCCAAATCCCCCAAATCGTTAGGCTTTATCCCGTCGCTTTGCGTGCCTTTGGAGAACCAGAGCTATTCAGCTGTGTGCTCCAGCCTCACTCCTCACTTCTCTGCGTGTGTCTCCAACAGCACCCGCAGACTCTGCCGTGTTGGCTGCTTTCTAAACGCTGCAACTAGACCCAGGAGCTACCTCTTTCGGTGACCACCAGGACTATCTTGCTTGAAGTGAAAAGATCAGACGGTGAGACTCAGGACAGCACCACGACACTGGAAAGTGCCAGGGTCTGCTCA
Organism: Ibidorhyncha struthersii; assembly: GCA_013398815.1. Taxonomy (NCBI): domain Eukaryota; kingdom Metazoa; phylum Chordata; class Aves; order Charadriiformes; family Charadriidae; genus Ibidorhyncha; species Ibidorhyncha struthersii. Next base: position 219,576 of record VZSZ01005122.1, on the reverse strand, counting down.
CAGGATTAGTAAATGTATTAACCTGTTACTTCTCTGAAGTGACCACGAAAGAAAACTGAACAGAAAATAATCCAAGGCTGCAAAATAACACTTCTTGTTTCTCCCGGCTGTTGAAATACGGACTTGCAGATGACTAAAATTATTCCAGCCCTGATTACAGCTGCTTCTTGTAATATTTCATAAAGTGACTGCCAGTCCCCATGTGAATGTAAACTGCAAATTTGAAAAGTCAAATAAAAATACATAAAAAGTAATGTAAGTGCAGAACATCTCCTTGCTAATGTGCAACAGCACCCAGCTGGTATACCAACATCGGTTTCAAAGAGCCAGGCAATCTGCTGCTTCGGGCCTCTTCCACACACAACATCATGGCACACTTTTTTTTTCTTATTAATGCAGATTTTTTCCTGTAACGTTGCATTGACCCGCCCTTCTTGGAAACTTGTTAGTTCCTCACTTTCCTCTCACCTGCCCAAGTACGGAACGGGCTAACTCTACAAAATGGGAGAAGACAGATGCTCTAACGCTCGTAAAAAGGACAACTCACCCGGCATTTTGATTTCTGCGCCCACAGCAAACATTTTTTACAGACAATAAAAATCAGAAGGGTTATTTTCTAGAGATCAAGGACAAACCAGGCGCACGACCACCTGTCATGACTCTCAGGATGTGCCTGCGCTGTAACTGAAGGTGCGCCTGCAGCACGAGCGGGTGTCCAACAGCAGTGAGGAGGGGGCATTGCACTGATGCCGGTGCAGGCTGATAACGCGCACGTCTCCGGTGGTCTCCGGTGGGTTTGCACAGCTCCTGCAGCCTCTGTCCTCACAGGCTGGCTGGGTTACGCACGCCAGTTAGTGCATATACATGGCACGCTTCCCAAAAGCTGCAGTCATGCCCGTGATGATCGCTGAATAAGTGTAGACTTAAAGCTGTATCTACCGAAGAACTAAGTTTTGTAAAAAGCAATTGGGGGGTACCGGGATCCCAAGACCCCCTCCAGCAGCAGCCTGGGGGATGCTTTCCTCTCTGCTGTATGAGCAGTGCACTCTACTGTCCGGAGCTCACACTGCAGAGCCAAGCGAGCTCACTGCTCCCACACGTTTTCCAAGAGAGCGCGTTCCCCATTTTTAATGTTAACAGTAAAAAACTCATCAGTTTCAGTTAACTTTCTGTTAATCTAAAAAGCAGTCCTTTCGAAATTTGTAAACTAGGACGAAGGTTAAACCACCACGACTGAGTGCTAGCTCTTCTTTTCCCAGTGCTCATGGGACACTGCCTAGCTCCATGCTGATGAGCATCAGGTCTCGTGTTGCGTCACTAAGGTTCGCTCGCTCTGCAGTCTTGCAGAGCAGACTCAGGTAAACTCCTCTGCAGCAAGTGGGATATCCCAGATCTTTCCCTTTTGCCCTGGGAAGCCAGGAAGGGGTCCAGCAGTGCTCCATACCCATCCACCCACCACCCAGCAGATAGGGAGAGCTTTCTCTCCTCGATACTTTGGGAGGGAATGGGAGGAGATGAGACAGAACTGCATTCCCATTTCCACAGGCATTTCAGGTTCCCACATTCTCACAGACAAGCCAGAGAAATTCCATACCCTTGGTTGCCTCCTCCTATCTTGGTTGCTGTTCATGGCAGATGATGTTTTTTACACTCAATCACACAAGTCTGTTAGGGTTAGGCATTCATTGTCTGGCTTTGAGATTGTCTTGCCCAAGCGATGATTCAACCACACTATTGCATGGCATATTGCTCTGCATCTATGTTCTCCTGGGATGACTTCCTCCTCTCAGGTGCTGCAGTTGGAACTTCAGCACCCAACTCATGTCCTAGATTTCAGTTTTCAGGCCTACAGGCCTAAACTCTTGGATTAGGCTTTCAGAAACCACTCTGATCATACCAGTACAGTTGAAGAAGCCTTCATTGTTCAGCCAACATAGAGAAAAGGAATAAGGAAGGTGCGAGAGATATGTTAAATGCAGAGATACAGGCACACAGGAGTCCCATACAAGCCTGATGGGCATTTTTCACAGGAGAAGGGGGAACCTGACCTGAAACCAAATGTTGTGATGCCCATGGCAGGGTTGGACTAGCCGTTCCTTGCTGGGAGATGAAGATATCCTTCAGGAGCACCTCACATGCTTATTGTGCAACACAAAGACATGAACAATGAAAATCCTGGTCACCGTGGGCTGTAGCAAGCAATGCTCTGGACTGCGTCCAATCCCTGCTCATGGACTAAAGGGATCCTACAAGGAAGATCTAGGAAACAGCTACTCTTCAGAAACAGACTAGAGTTCAACCAAAATGATCACAACATGCTGCTAGGTGGGCCTCCAACTTGACAGGAGCTCGCAGCAAACTTTTTTCATGAAAAGCAATCAGCCCTTCCACCGTGCATGAAAGCCACAGGCTGAGGTTGAACCTGTTCTGCTGATCCAGCCTCTGCCTCTACTGAAAGGATTAGACAGACCGACAATAATCTGCTAACACAGAAGAATATAGAATATAGTCCTTCTGCTAGCAAGCTTCAGTTTTGAACGTTGTTTTTGCCTCTTTCTGAAGTCTTCCCTTTCTAACAGCCAGGGGAGAGCACAACCTGCATAGCTGAGCTTGATTGATACAAAGGCGTTCATTCCCCACTAAATTTGAATAGTGCACCCTTCACTACTAATTTACATTTTACCAAGGTTACCTACTAAACAGGACAGTGCATACTGCAGTCCTCAGCTGTAACAGCCAAAGATTGTCAGGTTTTTAATTGTGACTTACCTCTGTTGTCCACTCGGAGGGAAAGCACATGGAAGAGGCACACATTCTGGCCACTTGATGACCTAGCCCTTTCCCCTCAAGGTGCTGCAGCCTTCCCTTTGGAATGGCTCTCTTTGTTCCCCACACCAAACATATATGAAACACTTCTCGTGCCGCTCCGTGCCCTGCTAACCTGGGATTTTGTCATCATTTCCTACCTTGCTGCAGAAGCAAAGGAAAGTCAAGCGGTGTGACAAGTCCTCCTCCTGTGTTGCAGTGGAAGGACAAATAGGGTACTCAGGAAAAGCACAGGGTGACGATGTTATTCTTTGCCTTATTTTCTGAGCAAGTAAGATCTTAAAGACAGTTGTTCCAAATACTGAAGGGGGAAAAAAAGGCCATTCTCTAATGTATTGAGGAAATCACCTATTTTTTGTAAGTTTAAAGGTAAATCACCGGGTGAGAACGCTGTTACTCGTTGCCAAATTAATCCCAGCCATGGGGAACAAACTAAACAGAGGGGCTGCCAGGCAAGGCTGTGGAAGGAAAAGGTCAAGGGCGTTTGGAGAGTAGGTTTATAGGTAGGAAACCTGGAGAAAGCAGCTGTGAATTATTCACATCTGAAACATTTCTGGCCAGAGAAAGAGGCAGTCAATGTACGTTCGCAGCAACCACCTGTTGGACTTGCTGGTACAGCGCCACGATGGAGCGGGCAGACAGGGTTGACCCAGACGCTCTACAGCGGTTTGTCATTTTCAGGCAGAGACAAACCCCAAAGCCCGGTGAAGGTGTAGCGCCACAGAACCTCCGCATTGCGAAGCATCCAAAGCACACAAGCCCTGCTCCTTTTACAAGCTGAGAGGTTGTCTGAATTTCATGTCGAAACACTACATTAAAAGGGTTTTACTGCTCTCCATCAGACTTTTAATTCTTAAAGGATGACGAACAGGAAACCTTGCAGGACAAGGGGAGTTACTAAGCACATCCTCCTCTTCAATTATTTTTTTTTTTTTATATCTATTGTGGTGGCTTATACTCTTTCAACAGGCCTGAGCGAAAGAACATCACACAATACTTTTTAATAATTTCAGACTGAAACCCCCAATTAGTCTTGTGATGTAAAGCCAGAGAACTAAGTGCCTCGCGCACACGCGAAAAGGAAAATGTGTGCGAGAACCTTACTGGCCAAAATTACCTTGAAAGAATTCCAAATTACGCCAAAATGCACCGTGACAGTTCATCTCTTTACAGGAGAGAGAAAGAAATACTGTGGAGAATCTGTGACAAAACTGCTCCCAGACCAGTGGGATATTTCTGTGCCAACAATGAATGCATTAGGAGTAATTGAGCAACACTGACAAAACAACACAAGCTGGGAAGTAGGCGGGATACTATTACTAGCATCTGTGTTTTCTAAAATACTTGCTCGCTGTTAATCTTTTGGTTTTTATCTGTATCCTGTCATTTAAACAGCATTCCATGCAGAAACACATCTGTGATCTCTCCTCTCAAAGTAAAATTCACAGGTCATATTCCTGGTCACCCAGGCCACGGACAAGGCTGAGGGACTCAAATGACTTTTTTGCCTCAGTCTTTACTGGAAAGGGCTCTAGCCACATCGCCCAAGTCGCAGAAGGCAAAGGCAGGGACTGGGAGAATGAGGAACCGCCCACTGTAGGAGAAGACCAGGTTCGAGACCATCTGAGGAACCTGAGGGTGCACAAGTCCACAGGACCTGATGAAACCCATCCGCGGGTCCTGAGGGAACTGGTGGATGAAGTTGCCAACCCACCCTACATCATATGTGAGAAGTCACGTCAGTCTGGTGAAGTTCCCACTGACTGGAAAAGGGGAAACGTAACCCTCATTTTCAAATAGGGAAAAAAGGAAGACCCGGGGAACTACACGCCGGTCAGCATCACCTCTGTGCCCAGTGAGATCATGGAGCAGATCCTCCTGGAAACTCCGCTAAGGCACATAGAAAATGAGGAGGTGAGCAGTGGCAGCCAGCACGGCTCCACCAAGGGCAAATCATGCCTGACAAATCTGGTGGCCTTCTACAACGGGGTTACAGCATTGGTGGGTAAGGGAAAAGCAACTGATACCATCTACCTGGACTTGTGCAAAGCATTTGACGCTGTCCCACATGACATCCTTGTCTCTAAATTAGAGAGACACGGATTTGATGGATGGACCACTCAGTGAATAAGGAACTGGCTGGATGGCCACACTCAAAGAGTTGTGGTCAATGTCTTGATGTCCAAGTGGAAACCGGTGATGAGTCTCTCTTCTCAGGGGTCAGTACTGGGACTGGTGTTGTTTAACAGCTTTGTCAGGGACACAGCAATTTTACCAACAACACCAAGTCGTGTGGTACAGTCAACACGCTGGAGGGAAGAGATGCCATCCAGAGGGACTTGGACAGCCTTGAGAGGGGGGTCTGTGCAAACCTCATGAAGCTCAACAAGGCCAAGTGCAAGGTCCTGCACCTGGGTTGTGGCAACACCAAGCACAAACACAGGCTGGGTGGAGAATGGATTGAGAGCAGCCCTGAGGAGAAGGACTTGGGGGTGTTGGTGGATGAGAAGCTCAACACGAGCTGGCGATGTGCACTCGCAGCCCAGAAAGGCAACCGCATCCTGGGCTGCATCAGAAGTGTGGCCAGCAGGTCAGTGGAGGTGATTCCGCTGCTCTACTGCGCCCTGGGGAGAACCCACCTGGCGTCCTCTGTCCAGCTCTGACATCTCAAACGTAAGGACACGGACCTGTTGGAGTGGGTCCAGAGGAGGGCCACAAAGATGCTCAGAGGGCTGGAGCACCTCTGCTACAGGGACAGGCTGAGAGAGTTGGGGTTGTTCAGCCTGGAGAAGGCTCCGGGGAGAGCTGATAGCAGCCTGCCCAGTACTGAAAGGGGCCCTACAGGAAAGCTGGGGAGGGACTCTTTATCAGGGAGAGTAGTGATAGGACGAGGGGTAACCGTTTTAAACTGAAAGAGGGGAGATTTAAATTAGATATGAGGAAGATATTATTTTTATTTCCAGTGAGGCAGTGGAACAGGCTGCCCTGAGAGGCTGTGGATGCCCCATCCCTGGGGGTGTTCAAGGCCAGGCTGGATGGGGCTTTGAGCAACCTGGTCTTGTGGGAGTTGTCCCTGCCCACAGCAGGAGGTTGAAACGAGATGATCTCTAAGGTCCCTTCCAACTCAAACCATTCTATGATTCTATATTCAACTGTTCATACTGTCTTTTTAAATTTCTAGGCATGGTCAGGGACAGCCTTAGTTCTAGCTCACCTTCTCACCATCAACCGAGAGTCGGTAAGATTTCTCCATTTTTGAGACTGAGGTGGTATGAAACATGCCAAGTCCTTAAATTATCCTTAAATATTGTTTTGGAGATAGAGCACTAAGATATAAAAATGGAAGGAAAACATGTGCTTAATATACCCAGAAGAGTCCAAAATTAAACTTTTGGAAAAAATATGGTCATTGTTATGACATCACAGCCTGCTTTCCAAACTGTAAATGGTTACATCTGCTATCACACATCAAAATTACGTAACTTCAAAATTGCTGCTGTCAAGTGTCATGAAGCACAAGCGGTAAATGCAGCACTGTCTCAGCCCCCTGCTCCCAATTTACTCATTGCTGCTGTTGTAGTTTCTGATCTCAGTAAGGCTGCTGGGGAAGGTGCTGAGAGGCTCAAGTCTGCTCTCCTGACTTACCCCAAAGTAAGACCTGCACTCGTGCAGGCTCCAGGATCATCCAGGGAGAAACTCACCGTAGGAAGCAGAACTGGTATTAGCATAATTTATTAAAAAAAAAATTCCTAATGCTCATGTGGGCAATCAAAGATTATTTCTTTCATTAGAACTCGTATTACTATGAACATGCAAGGGTGTTTCTTGTCAATGATTTATAGATGTCAGCAATGGTCCCTCCTCTCACGTGAGAAATGAAGCTGCCTGGGCACTCCCAGCCACCTCAGTCAAACACATGTCACATTGCATTTTTCAAGCAATTGACCTTTTCAATAAAAAGGAAAAAGGCACAAGTCCTTCTGCAAACAGCCCAACTACATTCTGTACCATAAGGTCTTTACAGACAACCATGAGATAAAAGGTACGTGTCCATTTTTATTCATTCAATTATTCACCTGTCCAATACTTTTACAATGGGATTACAAAAAGTAGTTGTGCTCTGTTCCTACCTGTTTACAGAACATAAAGTTCTGACTGGTTTTGCTAAGTGTTTAATACAGAAACACTCTGAAGTGGAAAGAAAAATCAGTTACCATCGCACCTGACAGACAGCACCTTGTAATTAACAGTTGCACTTTTCGCTTAAACCCAGTTTGCATGTAAATGTGGACAAACACTGTCACTATTAAATCACTGTACTTCTCACAAGCTCCAATCTTAGGTACTGGAATGTTTTATATAGTTTTTCTTCCCCATGAAAGACTGTTTAAAACAATCTATGAAAGAGCACACAAACAGTTTTAATATGAGAACTGCAGAGGTCATTAGCTGTTACTGAGCTTCCGACCCCTTTATACCCCTTTTTGTACTGCTGTACAAAATCTGTACAAGTATCTCACAGAGATCTATCATTATGCTTTTCCTCAACAATTACGGTATCCAAAACATAGTTTATTTTGCAATCGTAATCCATTTTTAACTTATTTACCCAAGAATGAGATTTCTTCAGTAGGTCATAACAGATGTGACCGATCTTGTGCTTCATCCATCAATGGCAAAGATCACGCGTTTAGCAAAACATTTTCACACCACTAGCTGCATTTTCAGTAACCCCGCTTTCGTTTTTCTTCTTTATCGAGAATAGCCTGTTTTAGACTCAGGGCAGCATCTTCAAACTGGGGGTTTAACTCTAGTACCTTCCTGAAATCTTTCATGGCCTCATCAAAGCATCCTGTCCAAAAAAAACAAAAAGAAAAAAAGGAAAGGAAGAAAGGATTATCTTTCTGTAACTGCTCAAACTCACAAAACACAACTGAAGAATGACTCCTGACACTCTAACTAAAAGTAGCAGCTGTACTTACTGGATCCACTACATTTGGATTCTCCAGGGACCCAAGGGGGAGTCAAAAGTCTTCAGAGCAAGAACCCGAGTGCCTATTTTTCAGCCTAGAATGGGCTTAAGGCTCAATTCAGCCGGTTTATTCCAAGGAAGGAGCCAAAAGGCCCACACTCAGGCTACTAACAGCCCCCGGCTGCCTTAAACCCGGAACACTGGCAGGCTGCTTCCCAGCCAATGCCCTCGCTCCGGCTCCCTTCTCCTCGTGCTCTCTCTAGTCCCTTCTGGGCCTCGACTTTGCAGTGGCCAAGCTCCCACTAAAGGAAGAGGGGCGTCATCTTCTTACGGCGTATTCAAACCTCGGGCAGCAAACCCCCCAGAGACGGCTGACAGCCCACCGCAAAGTGAGGAGGCTGCGCTCACTGCGGCTGCAGCTGCTTAAGCGATGCTTTCCCTTCGGTTTAATGGTAGCGTTTGGCATTGGTTAGTTTTACCCCCAATACAAATTTTTCCTAAACTTGAAACTGCAACTTTTCCCGTTTTTTTCCCTGAATAGCGTCATTTCAAATGAAGACAGCAGCACATCCGCACACGGGGATATCTCGCGGCTGCAACGCCCCGCGGTCGCTTGAGAAAACCCTCTCTCCGTCTGCACCACCGATTTCTGGAGCGACGGCCGTCCCC
>VZSZ01005122.1:172504-209241 GCA_013398815.1 Ibidorhyncha struthersii | reverse complement strand
TTTTTTTTTTTTTAAAAAAAAAAAAAAAAAAAAAAAAGAGTTTCTCCAATAGTGGCACTATCTGTTAAAATACAATACCTTGAGTTGTATTTTAAAATATAGTACACCAGTAAGATTTTAGAGAGTATGTAACATTTTAGAGAGTATTTTTAGGAGATATAACAGATAAGAGTATAAACAGTCCTTTATCCTCTGCTATGCTGTACTGTGGCACAGAGGACAGAAGTTATAATTGCTTGCTTCTTTGGCTTTCATGCAATGCTTACACACGCTGCACATCCAGAATCGATACTCCAGGATAGGCTCTCCTGTTGCAACACATACAGGAAGTTTCCCATCTTCACTATTAAAAAAAAAAAATTAAATAAGTGAAAATAAAGCTGAAAGAATAAAAAGGTGGTTTTAAAATAGCAACAGAGACTTGTTTTGTAGAAATTTGCAAAACAGCATAAATACTTAATTGTGTGCCTACAGTTAGTTGCAAAACTCAAGATGCTCATCTGTAAAACACTCCTTCTCTATTCAGATGGGCGACGCTTCTTCATTAGGAGTTATTAAAACACGTAACACTTCACTGTTAACACAGCCAAGTATGTAAATCTTCACACAACAGAATGCACACCCCCAGAACCGTACAGTCAACATATCAGGACCAGCAGATCCAAAAGATTAAGTGAAAAGCAGCAGTGAAGGCCATATAAAAGGTACGGTCCAATCGGACACCTGCACAGTACTATTACATTTATTCCTCTGAAAAGTCAACATGAAAGCCACTAGTGAGATTCAGTACATCTGCACAGTAAAATCAAGCAAGACATGTTAAAATTCTATTCGTTAAAAAGAAAACTGATTCACAATCAATTTCCATACTCACAAATTCCATGCTGTTAGCAGGAAACGTGTCAAAGACGCCATTGTGGCTACAGCTGCTCCAAGGATTTGCCCCTTGAGTGTTCCCTTCATATTCTAATTCTTTCACTTGACATACTCATCTTCTCACACCATGCAGATTTAAGTAATTCACAAAACACTGCAGACTTACTGGTTAATAATAGTTAAACATTCACTAGTTGACATTTGCATCCCACCACACTGGTGATGCACTCAGTAACATTATTACTTTAATGGCACGAGCCACCTTATCCAAAGGTCCTAAAACTCCTGTGCTCTGCCCACGTGCATTTCAAATTAAGATGAAGTTACATCTTTATACCCAGTTCCTGGAATATAGTCAGTGTCTATTCTCCCAAATAAAAGTGTGTTGTATTACCCTTTCTGCAAACTGGACAATGCCTGCATCATTCTTGCCCCATATTTGGTTTCAGCAGCAAAGCACCTAATTAACTTGGTCACACAAAGCCTCCTAAAACCCAAAATAGAGACAATAGCAGAAAAAAATGCTAGTATTATTACAGCATCATATAAATGTAAACCCACCTCTCAAGAACGTCATCCAGATCAGATTTTTTGTTATACTTTGGACAATGTCTTGTGAATATCTCTAGAGCAAGGTCTTCATACTGTTGCCTCTGCTCTGGCCTAAGAGCTTCCAAGGATTCTAGTTTAACAAAGGCTTTGGAACAAATATCAAATGCTCTATTTGCACATGCACAGAGCGCCAAAAGGGAATAGATTTCAACTGCAGGGATAACGTCTTCATAATCTCGCAAATGAAGAGCTAAGAAATGAAAAAAAAAAATCCAAGGAAATTATTACATGTCTTCTGAGAAGTGCAAGCATCTGTATGAAATATTTGCTACCAGTAGACAGTATTAATCTTACAAATTGGACACAATGAACCAATGTCTTTTCATTGACATGACTGTGAAACATGGGTGGTTCAACGCTTTCTAAAAATAAGGGGATCTGATGCGAAATTAAAGCGTCTTTTTGAGACACTTTTTCTTTTTTTTTTTTTTTAAAAAAAACATGTTAGAAGTAGTTGAAATGGACCTTTGTTACTCAGACAAAGTATAGGGCACTATTTGCTTCTCTGACTCCCACAAATTTTTTATGAAGTTCAACAGGGAGGTGTGATATGAATTCAGGCATGCCATATAATTTAAAGAAAGAAACAAAACAGACAACAGAACATTTACAGAGATTGTCCAATTTAACTAATTAATATTTGGTAAGTTAGATTTGCATTGTCTCCAAGAAAATACTTTCCAGGTATCTTAACTGCAGCCACATTCAATTCATTATATGGTTTTGTTTTAAATTCCATGGATCTAGCAAGAATAGAAAAATGTGCCAACTATAAATAAAATTACGTGCTGTGCAGGTGTGTAGAATTAGAACAGTTTCTTTACAGGGCTACAAATGAAGTCGTACCTGTTTTAAGTGCTGCATCTACGGAACCTTTATAGAGCTGTCTTTGTGCAAGTATGAAAAAATGATAAGCCTCAGCTCCTCGCCAAGCATTGTCTGCAAAGCGATTAGTTGAAGAAAGAACATCTTCTTCTAGCAAACCAGCCAAAGCTGAAGCAGTCTGAAAACAAAGCAGTATCACAAGCAATTTTTATACAAAACAGATACAGCGGGAAATGGGGATATATAAAAAGAACTTTTCTGTACTTGGTGATTATACCACTCTTTGTTAACTAGGGAAAATATAAATACGTGGACCTAAAGTGAACATTGTTAGATATTTTATACAGTGCATAGGCAGAACATGTGGTGCAGATTTTCAAAGATAAATATCATATACATGTGTACAAATATATTCCGTCCACATATGCAGACTGGTTCATAGTTTGGATTAACATTGCATTTCAACACCAGATCTTTTAAAACTTTGTTTAAACTATTTCATTTGTGCATAGGAAGATGAAAGTGTCAGTTGAAAAAAAAAATTCTTCCATTTGCTTCCCCCATATCTGGAGTCATCGCCGTGCTAAATTATAGCCAACACAACTTAATCTAATCACAGATCTCTTTGGGATTGATACTTACTCCTAAATGACAGGAAAGTGAGAGTCTCACAGGAAAAAAAAATAATCTGGAACTTCTTAGTATGATTTTCATTGTTATGGTGAAAACATTGAGAAAAACATATTAAACTTCAGAAGCAAAATATCTATTAATACACATGATCTAAATGTTTTAAAAATAATAGTTTAAACAGTATGTTTTCCTGGAAGACTTGCTTTAAGGAAAGCTTTGTTCTTAGCAAGAAAAGGCATTATTAAAAAGACGTAACAGCCTCACATGAAGATAGCTTTATTTATTCTGAGACTAGGTAGCACACACTAGAATTCAGAAAGAAAAAAAAAAAAAAGAAAAAAACCACTCTACCTCTGAACTTTTTCCTTTAACTTTTCCCCTTTGTGCATTTTGCATTTGTTCATGGCACTGTTCTATAAGTAAGGCTGCTAATATGTAAAGCTTTTTAACTCGCAAAGGCTTTGTCCTTTTCTTTGCCTCTTCATCTGCAATCTTAAGAAACAAAACCAAGGAATTTAATGTAGATTTAAAAAAAAAAAATATTAGAAGAGTCGCTTCATTCTCTTGGACAATTGCATGCTTGTACAAACACAGGAAATCATGCCAAAAAACAATTCTGCATTTGAATGTAATAATCTAGACTGCAAACGGAGCTATAAATGAAAATGTCAAAGCGAAGAATGCACATTATTCTATATTTATTTAGCTAACAAGTATATAAAGCCAGATTCTTGGGGAGGATAAATCAGTGTAACCATGTATAAGTCTATGGAGTTAATGTAAAAATAAACTAAAAAAAAAGCGATTTTTAAACACTGGAGTTTAAGAAATACATGGCTTTCAATGAGGCCTGGTGGTTTTCCCAGAAAAGAATGGCTTTTGAAAAATAACTTACATATATATATTTCACTATAAATATTTGCTGTAAAAATTACAAATCGCTCTTACAGACTTTATAAGCTATGTACAGAAATCTCTGCAGCCAAACCAAATCTAAGCAACATCTTTACCTTAAAAGCCCACCACACGGCTACAATTGAAGGTACCAATTAAAGAAATAACAAAATTTAACTTTTAGTTAATGACATTGCTATTTTTTAAATAAAGGAGATTAAACTAATCCACACAACATATAAAATAATTGCAGCCAGGCTGGTCTGCTGTACTCCTTTACTAGGCAATGCAGGGCAACAGGACCTTTTCTGAGGTGCAGTTCATCTTATTCTGAAGTCAAAGTCTCAAAATAAATCTGATGGCTTGTGTCCTGAAAGTCTCCTCTCCACTGGCTACAGACACATCCAGGGTAACTATTTCAGGTACCTGAACTTAGGAGTTGGATTCATCTTTCCAGTATCCTGCACAATGACATCTGCTTATTGCCTGGACATTGTTAACACTAAAATAACCCGAAGAAAATAAAAGTAGTATGGAATTAATAAGAGCTAGTCCAAAACCCCAGTTATTTGACATAAAAATAAAACCTGCAATACCTTGAACATGAGCTTAGCAGCTTCAAAGAAATAATTTGCTTTACGATACAGTTCTATAGCATCAAGGATTTTACTCTTTTCCAGCAAATGACTTGCATATCTGGCTAACAAGGATCCAATCTCTTTCATATTGTGATTTTTAGCCAGCTCCACAGCTTTATTCCACTAGAAATGAAAGCAGACAATTATCAACCTCATTTTATCAAATACATTCTCAGAACAAGCTGGTTATCCACGAATAGTCTGCAACATTTGTGTGCAATACTTCACCACCATTTAGAACTAGGCTACTATAAAATTGAAGTAAAAAGAAAGAGAATACAAATGCTAACACCATTGCCAATCACGTGATACAGCAGGCCTGTGAAACAAATGCTGAACCTCTGTCCAAAACCACATACAAAGCAGTTGCTTCTGCTTTGGTAAAAGCTTTGCAAAATCATCTTATTGCTGCTCATAGCTAGACACATGGATTTCAACACTTCTGATATTACTAAAACCCAGACTCTCAAAAACATGTCTAAAAGAGGACTTCAGCCCATAAGCTTAAGGCACAAACAATAACACTTTACTTGTCATTCTATACACATCATTTTGTCGGTGAATTTTCCTGATCCTCAACAGTTTGGCTACTGTGTTTGCCCCAGATCAAAAGTTTGGCAGGACTGAGAAACTTAGCTGGATCTTATACCTAATAGCCCTTCAGATCCATAAATTAGGAAATTGTTCACATAAAAACAGCACTTCCAGTCCTGCCATTCCCATACATCAATCCATCCTCAGTTCGTCTTACTTGTGTTGACACAGACGTTTGCGCAGGTAAGTCATACCGGGGAACAGCTCTAACTGCAAATATATAGATCATTTTTCAGATCAGTTCTTTTCCAGCTACATCATAATGCAGCCACAGATACATTTGCATCTGTACAAGGAAGGAGAGGCATGTGGAAAATGAGCAGCCAGAAATTCTCCAGCCTTCCTTCTGTTCCATCAGGAGGCAGCACAGCCTGGCTCCACAAAGGCCACAAATGTTTATAGGCTGAGCATGCTTACCACATGCACATGCGGAAGTAGAGCTGCTGCATATAGCTTTGTCCCTTCAACGGTCTAATCCTAATTTCAGATAACTGACTTCAGCACTGAAGTATGACTTTTCCAGAAATCACGACGAATCATCAGACACTTAACAAGGACTTGTATTTAACTGGGCATTAGGATAGAAATCTCACTGTTAAATTGGTAGCAGTAAAGCAGATTATCTGCTGGTGTTTTACCTGGTTGAGATGTACGCAGGTATCTACCGCATCCTTTGGTCGATTGCATTTCAGAAAGGCTGACACAGCTTGTTCACACATCCCCACTCTTACAAACATGTAAGCTATATCCTGCAAAAAGCATCATCATTGTGTTAAATTCACTTCAAGGTTTTAATATGTTGCACAGCAACTGCAATGCTATTATATTCTTGTTTAATTTAATTTCAAGAAGTTGGGGAAAAGGGGTTGTTTGCTTCATGGATTCTGTGAAGACAACACACCCTATTATAAATCTTTAGGACATTGTGCTGCTTTCACACACTACTTCTAAATTAAAAAGCTATTTAAAAAAAAATTCTTTCAAGTCAAATCATAGTATAAGGACTCTGTTCTTACTATTTAGAGTATTTCACAAAACTTTACTATTAGAAAGAGGTTAAAAGGAAAGTGCTATGGCTTGCTTTGTTTGAACAACTGAAAATGACATTAAATGAGGATGTTTTGCATTTTTCAAGCATTTTGGATGAATCATAGCATAGTTTTAAATTAGTTATTACTTAGTATGTCATTTCAGGCTATACCATCTACTTTCCCTCCTTTCACCAGAGTATCTTGAATTTTCATTGTACATTAACATTCTCACCAGAGCTACCACGTAAGNAAAAAAAAAAAAAAAAAAAAACAAAACCCAGTGTAGACCAGATGACAGAATGAAAGCTAAACTAAGTGTCCAGCCCTGAGGAGTGACTTCTCAGTGAAGCACAGCTATTTTAGAGAGAAATGCCACAATTCGGAGAGGGAAGCAGTGAATGATGACTTAGCTATGCGGCCATAAAGCGTGACAAATAATCAGGTCTTTCTGGGGAACCTGGACAATAAGGGAAAGGAGGAATGATGGAGTATGAGAACAACGGCAACATTGGAGATCAATACCAAAGTAACACCATCATACTTATGTGAGTAGGTCATACACTGCATTCTTTCTCTCTTTCTTTCTTAACCCTCCCAAGAGGGGAAATTTTGAATAAATAGTTGAGCATAAGACAATGAAAAATAAAGGTGCTTTTTGCTTACAGGGAGCAATTTATTATTCTCTGGAAGTGAGTTAGCTAGATTCTCCAGTCCTTGGTAGTCCTCTAGCATGTAGTAACATTCAGCTAAACGTTCCTGGTTTCGTCCTTGTACATAATACTGTACAGCATTTAACCTAATAAGAAAAAAAAAATGGTGGTTTCTGATAGTAAACACAAGTGCAGCTTCTCATTGTGCAAGCCCTTTGCATTTGTAAATTTAAAATGACATTATTTTAAATAGGTAACTGAGAGAGAGCTGTTGTACTTAGGATTTCACTGCTTTTCTAAAACGCACTACGTTTTAATTTTCAGAGATCATTATATTGAAGCAGTAGCAAGATTGATTCTCTGACTAGCATAAGGTTAGGAAGTCAAGGAACCTTAAAACTGTATTCCCACATCTGCACAGATCACGGCTAATACTGGAAAACAACTTACAACTAAACTTCAGAAAAGGGCTTTATTGTTGTGCCTCCATATTTTAAAACACAAGCACTAAGATCTCCAAGACCATTCTCCAAAGTTACCTAAAGCATCCAAAAATCAACTTTCAAAATTTAATCACAAGTTTTCAATTGCTCTGGGACCCACGCTCCTTGTGATAATATAGTTTGGGTAATTGTAATACGTAGAGGAGCTGTGGAACTCTAGACACAGAGTGTTCTGGACGCTAAAAGTTTACATGGGCTTAGAAGGCAACGAGAAGAAATTCATGAAAGAAAATTTCTCTGTAAGTTATTAACTATGAAGATGCCACTTCTGTCTCAGTAAGTACCCAACTGCAGAATGTGTTCTAGAGAAATACCATTACGTGCATGCACTGTTCTTAAAATCCTCCCTGAGTGCCCAGTTTGGGCAATAGCTGGAGACAGATCCAGGTCAGAGAGAACTCTGGGCCTTTTCAGATATTTGTTGGTTTAAGCATTCTAGAAAGTTCATGGTTAGTTTTGAAATTCACTGATGTTTAATAACTTTCTTCTACTTTTATTTTTTAAATTATTATTTTTTTCTTTAATACTTTCTATACTCAGCCTAATACAACTGTGTAGATATTTCTTTCCCCACCATCCCTTCTTTGAAGCAAACAGAATTCTGGCAAAACTGAGATTTTTATCACCTTTGTTCTTTAGATAATTGATCAACAGCTCTCTGTTTAAAGGTACACACAGCAATGAAACCATAAAGGTCTGAGCTAAATCTCATCATTCCAAAATTATCCCATGCATTGCATCCTGACTTTCCTGACATCTGTCCCTCCTCATAAATTCTTGTCATCAGTTTTAGCGTTTCCTTTGTAGTTCCCTTCCTACTAGCTCCTCTACAGAACATACCATTTCTGACGGTCTGCAAAATAATCTCCAATAGCATTGTGCGCTTGTTCAAGAAGGGCATCATCTGAATCACCTGAGCCAGTTTTCAATAGCTGCAATACTCGAAACCAATCTCCCAGTTTTATGCGCAGCCCAATGGCAAGATCTCTAACATAAACAGAAAATGGCAGGAAAAAGTCAAAGACAATATAATAGCTAACAAAAATCTTGAGAAAAGCATCCAAAAGTATTTTCACGTTCATAACCTACAATGCAGGTATCACAATGATCCTGAATAGCTTGTTTACAATATAAACAGTATTCCATAAAAGCAAATACTCGTATAACCTATGAGTTCTCTTATATGTACACACTTCCCTATTAGCCATACTCCTGTGTGAGAAGTTAAATGAGCAGCTGGTGAGACAGTTGGACTGCGTCACCTTCAGGTTTCCTCTTACTCTGTATGCCATTCTTTATCTTTCACTGCTGACCGCTACAATAGATGGCAGCAGCTGCAAAAGGCTAAAGGCAGAAGAAAGATGAGGGGAAAGGCAAAGGACCAAGGAATACGAACAACAGAAGCAAGAGCTGAGATGTAATAAAATGGATTTCAGAGACTTCTCTTTCAGATTCAAGATGACTTTGGATAAAGGAGGATGGACTCAGCGCAGCCTTTCCTTTTTATAATTCATGCACACATATGACCCGCTGTGTCTCTGGTGCATTTTTTCTACCATATAATTACTTCTATACGAAGTAATATAGAATTATTTTCTGCAGGTGCATAGAAAATAAATGGGAAAGATATATACACTTCTTTTAAAAATGCCCTAAACTTACAAGCGAGTCAGTGCAGTCAGCTAAATAAAAGCATCTATCTAAAAAATTCCAAATTATATTTGACAAAGCCTGATTTATGGCAGGTCCTTATAAAGATTTTTCTGGTGGTGAGGAGATGCATAAGGTCAATACACAAGTCCCATATTCTTTTAGCTGGAGAATAAGATGCTCCACTATTGAAGAAACCAGTTAAAAAAAAAAAAAAAAAAGAGAAAGTCTGACTTCTGTAATCCTATAAATGCCAAATTTCTCTTCAGCCACGTGGAAAGGAATATGCCCTATCTAAAAAATCAGTGTTGGAGTGCGACTGAAGTGCTTGTGAGGTAGTTGTCCACCTCTCCAAACCAGCATACTTTCATGGGCTAATTAATTGCATACAACAAAGTTTGCCATTACCAGGCTCTAAGGTGCATCCCTCCCCAGCTCCTGCCTTCCCCGCCTCCTCCTTACTGGGGAAGAGGAAGGTTCCTCATTCTTACAGCGTGAAAGAAGAAATTTTTTCTCCATCCTTCCCCACTTTTTTTAATGGCTCCCATTAATCAAAGGTTAAAAATTTGACATGTGCATAAGTGATTCATGCTTCTCCATGTTTGACCACCACCTACAGGCCACATCGTACAACTGCTGCTTATTATATCTCATTATCCTTTTTCAGTCAAGACAGTACTCTAGCTAATTACTGAGCGTTAATTTATATTTCCCAGTAATATTTTAATTTTCTTTTGTTTGTTTTCATTCCTGAGCAAAAATTCCATTTCCACAATTACATCCAGAGTCCTTCCTGTCTCTCCACAGATTACAGTTCATTAAAAACTATGTTGTTTGTATATGTAATCGGAAAGAATGTGTATTTGGCTACTAGCTAAGAGCAACAGTACATAAATTAAACATTAGTTAAGATTGTTTGTTTGTATTTTTGGAATCACGGTTGAAATACTGACAAAATACTTGCGAAAACATCTATGATACACAGCACTACCTAGAGCAGTTGACGTTTTGCAAACCGTTTGGAATGCGCTGATTTACATATAGAATTGGTTATCTATGGATACAACAAAATTCTCTCCATCTGATCCTTTTCTGTCTTCCCAGAAACTGGTAGAGTCTTCAGTGCTAAAACAGCCCTTCCTTATTAATGCAAGCTTTTTTTTTTCCCCAGACTTTTTTTCTTTATTTACTGCTGAGATGACTACATGCAATTACCTTCTGTCCATATCCAGATACATTCTTTCAGCTTCTTCAAATCTGCTAAAATAGGCTGCCACTTCTGCTTGCTTCATTGACTCGCTCTGCAGGTTGCCTAGACGCTTCACAAATTTAATACCTTGATAATCTTTGCAACGTACAAAAGCTTGTTCAGCAGTCTGCAGATCCAGCTTCTGAAGAGCTGCTTCAGCCAGGAGACGCCTGTGTGAAAAACAAACATGATAGATGGAAAAGCAGTTATAAAGTAAATTAAGTGAGGATCCATTTAACTAGTCATTATTTAAAGAAGACATTCAAGTTACTGCAATTGTATTGTTTACTAACTAATCTTAATTCAGTTGTATGTTTGTCCCCAGTACAATCTGTGATGTATCCAGTACTTGCTCAGGGAAAGATATTCAAATAATTGCTAATATTCTTTGAACAGCTGTTCGAACGGACACTGGCTTGGGAGGAACAGGCAGGGTTTGAGTATTACAGTTGTCCTACGTGAAATGTGTTGCTGGTCTCAATGCAGTTCACAGAATCACAGAATGACAGGGGTTGGAAGGAACCTCGAAAGTTCATCTACTCCACCCCCCCCGCCAGAGCAGGGTCACCTACAGCAGGTTGCACAGGATGACATCCAGGTAGGTTTTGAATGTCTCCAGAGTCGGAGACTCCACCACCTCTCTGGGTAGCCTGTTCCAGTGCTCCACCACCCTCAAAGTAAAGAAGTTCCTCCTCATGTTAAGATGGAACTTCCTGTGTTCAAGTTTGTGCCCGTTATCTCTCGTTCTATCACTGGGCACCACTGAAAAAAGACTGGTCCCATCCTCCTGGCACCCTCTCTTTAAGTATTTGTAAGTATTGATAAGGTCCCCCCTCAGTCGTCTTTTCTCCAGACTAAAAAGACCCAAGTGCCTCAGCCTTTCCTCGTAAGAAAGAAGCTACAGTCCCCTAATCATCTTTGTAGCCCTTTGCTGGACCCGCTCCAGCAGATCCCTGTCCTTCTTGAACNNNCCAGGACTCCCAGGTCCCTTTCCACAGAGCTGCTCTCCAGCAGGTCAACCCCCAACCTGTACTGGTGCATGGGGTTATTCCTCCCCAGGTGCAGGACCCTACACTTGCCCTTCTTGAATTTCATAAGATTCCTCTCCGCCCAACTCTCCAGCCTGTCCAGGTCACGCTGTAAGGCAGCACAGCCTTCTGGCGTATCAGCCACTCCTCCCAGTTTAGTGTCATCAGCAAACTTGCTGATGGTACACTCTACCCCTTCGTCCAGATCATCGATGAATATATTGAACAGGACTGGACCCAGTACTGACCCTTGAGGGACACCACTTGTTACTGACCTCCAACTCGACTCTGCACCACTAACGACAACCCTCTGAGCTCTATCTGCTAGCCAGTTCTCAATCCACCCCACTGTCCATCCATCTAGCCCACACTTCCTAAGCTTGCCTGTGAGGATGATGTGGGAGACTGTCGAAAGCCTTGCTGAAGTCAAGGTAGACAACATCCACTGCCCTCCCCTCATCCACCCGTCCAGTCACGCCATCATAGAGGCTATCAGATTAGTCAGACATGAATTCCCCTTGGTGAATCCATGTTGACTACTTCTGATAACCTTCTTTTTCCTCCAGATGCTTTGAGATGACGCCCAGAACGAGCCATTCCATCATCTTTCCAGGGATGGAGGTGAGGCTGACACCTCCATTTAGATATTTCTACCTATGCATATATCATAACTTTAAGCCCTGATGGCAGCCTCAATCTGAAGGCCTCCAACTAAATTGGCCATAAAGAATAAGTTATCCTCCTAATCCATCTGGATGTTCCTTGTCCAGTTGGGACAGCAGTCTGGGATTGCAGGGCAGTTTGGGAAAACTTGTAGTGGTACTGCCCCATTGGTTAGTTCTGCAAATACAGAGTTTCTACCTTCAGGCCAACCTATGTTCATCAGGTGCTTGAATGAACTCTAGCATTTTGTGCAAAAATAACGCTAGGTAAATTTAGACTGGCTGGTTGACATTGTGAAACAAAGTCAGTGCAGTAGGCCACTGACAAAGCCAATAACATTATTGCTGTATTCAGTGTCCTAAGCCATGCTTAGGCATATCAGCTCAGTATTTTTGAATCAATTTGAGAAGGTTAGTATCACTTCAACTCAAATGTTCATCACTGACATCAGTGAAACCAAGAGAAAAGCAGTATGGCAAAATTAATCGATCCATGACACACATCATCCTGTTTGTTGTATTCTAGCAGTAAAGGCACTGTTCTGTTCTGATATATTTGCTTTATATCCAGCATTTCTAATCCACCCCTTCTGTATAAATATGTGACATATTGTATGTTTCCTTGCACAATGAAAATTAAGCTCATGGCAATTCTGCAGCAAGATGAACAGCATTTGATGTGTATTTTCTGATTTTACGATATAAAACTTTGACCTAGACACAGGCTTCCAAAATTAATCGTAATTTTATATTTAATATATTATATATTTAATTAATAGATGGTACTAGCAAAAAGCATGAGCAACTTCAAAACTCAAAAAATCTTCAGCTAGTTCAAGACAGTAAAAATGAAGACTCACAAAACTAACTTTTACCCTACATACTCAAACTAATAAAATTACATTACTATTACAGAAACTTTCAACGTGAAGCTGTCAAATCCTGTTTTTCAGAATGTACATTTTGGAGACAAAAGCACAACTAGAGAGGAAAGAATGCTTTTTGGGACAAACTTTTAAAGCAAGTTGTCTTGGCCAGTCTTTCAGCAATTCTAAATTACCCTCTGAACTGTCAGAATTAACAGAATTAACCGTTCTTAATGCAAGCCAAACATCCAATACTGCAGGAAATCAGTTAGCTTCAAAACAGAGCCAAAATTACTAAAGAAAAGTACAGACAGAGAAACAATCTCCAGAGAGTTAAAGAGAATTGGCATCATTCAACAAGTAACTGGTCAATGAAGGTTTAGTTTCTGCTACTGACTTTTCATTAAATTACCTACTAAGGCATTTACTCTTCCTGCCCTTACAACATGGGATATTAAACAGATTTCCAGAACTCCTATTTTCACAGGTTTACTCTTACATATTTGCTGTGCAGGCTTTTCAAGTTTAGTTTAATAGGTGAATCCATGTTTAGTTTAAAACTGCTGACATCTCCTTTTCTCATATTACTTCTGAGAGGCTGCATCATAACATGATTAATGTACGCAGCCCTTCTCATTTTTGTCGTTTACGGCCTGTCCACAGTGCTACAAGGTTATTCAACTGCTCTTATCAGTCTCGTGTTCCATTTATTGGGTTTTAAACTCTTCATCATCAAGGTTCAATATAGAACATATAAATAAATAAATACTCTCTCAACTTACGACCAATCTGAATTTAAGTTTAACCAACTTAAAGTTAGCTTTCTGCCAGCTTTTTCATTTCCTTTAGATTTGCCCCTAAAAGCAGGGAGCACTGCATTTTTGTAATACAGCATAGAGCAAAAAGATGTCCTGAGCCTGTACGTTACACCCACTACTGTGACACACACAGCATTGCCTTCCATTCTACATTCATAAAAATCAGAGAGATCCAATTTAACAACAACCCACTTTTCTGGGTTCAAGAACTAGGAGCCTGGGGGAGCACTGGCCCCAAGTTATTTTTTTAAGATGGGTGATAAGGAGTCTTGAACACTTGCTTAACATCTCCTGAAACATGAATTCTCAAATGCTCAGGAACAGAAAACTCACTTTCTTGCATCCTGGGAAATCATAATGCCACACAGCTTGAAACTGCCCAAACACACCAATTGCAAAAGAGGTGGGGAGCCAGGCTAGCAGGGGACTGCAAGGCTGTCTGTGGGCCTTCCCTCAACGCTGTGATACTCCTTTGGAGGCAATTCAGCCCAACAGAGAGACGTTCTCGGAATTGCAGCCCTCCAGATTGTAGCTGAGCACTGTTACCTTTTTTTTTTTTTTCTTAAATGATTCTGTTTAAAGTGTATACTGCTTAGGCTGGTTTTGATTTCAGGTTTTGTACTTTAATACTAGACCTGTCTGAACAGGAAAAAAAAAATACAAAAGAACACAAATTTAAACAAAGTTGGTTTATAAAGAGATTTTACCAAAGTCTGGGATGCGGATTGTCTTCTATGAATTGGGAAGATTCCTCAATGCCAACTTTTTCGATCAATGCTCGACTGTCTCGTAATGACCGAATCTCGAAATTGATGATGTAATCTTTGTTAGGATGTTCAGGATTCTACCATAATGCATAAAGAAACATCATTTTACTCCATGTCACCTTTATTTTCACCCAGCATAGATATCTACTGTTCAAATATTAAGACAGACAGCAACTTTTCCTACAAAATAAAATTAATTATTCTTACCTTTAATATTTCATCCAGAAGAACAGATTTGATTTCTAGATCTTCAAAGTTGCAAATATATCCAGAAGTTTGTATAGGTTCCTTAAAGTTAAATAAATTACAAAGCAATGAACTTGTATTCTGATTAAATCCTAACCAAATCTGTTACATCTACATAATGAGACTTTCTTCTTCTCCAAACTAGGATTTAATTGCATTTCCAACAGGAAACAAATATTAAAATCTTTAACATTATTAACAATCCCATATACACAGACATAAATAAAATCCCTCATGTTTTCTATAACTAAATTATGAGAAAGAGATAAAGGTACATATGCCAACATTTAGATTCAACTGGAATGAGTTTTACAAATACCTTTACTAAAATTGTTTATATTTTCCAAAGCATACAAAAAATATACTCCTGAAAACATCTCATATGTTTAAGAAAAGTATGACAGCATTTTTATCTTTCCAAGACTGACAGTTCAGTTTACTGATTTGTTCCTAAACAACACTCCCACATTAGAGCTGACAAGATTTTGATATTTCCAGAAGCAAGTTTATTTATATAGACACTTGCCTAATTGAATGGTAAGCACAAGAATAATACTATTCAACATAAAGCTATTAACTTACAAGCAAATTTGTAAAATGAGTAGTTTACTATGTTAATATTTACCTCTGGATCAAGGTTTCTGAAAACATACATTCTTGTTTTCTCCATCATTGCAAACAAATCTGGGTTATCTTTGGCCCATTTCATATCCCAGACATCTTTGCGTTCCAGTCTGAGCTGTTCACCTGTCACTTGCTGTCCTGTACTGTCTACTACTCGTGTATCCAAGTCAAAGAATGTCAAAACACCTGAAAGGTCTATGATAGCAACACGACTACAGAAAAATAAAGCAAGAAAAAAATGACAGTTCAATAATACTAATTAAGGTTTTAAATCCAAAATAGTTCCCTCAAGTGGCACACACAGGCCAAATTTCCCCTCTAATCTAATGCCAGTATAATTCCATAGATTCAGAGATGCATGTGATTTTCATTTATCTGCACAGCAGAGAGAGACCAGTAACATAGAAAAGTTTTTCATCTGCTTGTACAGGATCAGGCCCTGCCTGAAATACGCCCCTTTTTCATCCAGCATTTTGAAGATCTTTAGTACTTCAGATATCAAATTGAATAAATTGCAGGTTCTGCCCCTCACCAAACTTTTCTTGACAGAGCCTAAAATTAACGACTGAACAGAATTGTTTCTCGTTATTTACTAGGAGGCAATGAAGCACAATCTTAAATGAAAAAGACAGTGCAGTGATGCAGACTGTTAATATCTAAAACGGGATTTCTTATACAAAGGGTATTCTTTAGGTTTTTTCCAGACAATATTAAGTATAATCCAAATAAACTTTGAAGCAATTTAAAATATGGGACAAATACAATTTCTAAAAGCTAACATTTGAAAATTTCCAGTTACATAGGTCTTCAGTCAGTCATAGTAGCCTCTATTTACTACAATGCCATTCTAAAAGCATTTCTAAATATTGAAAGATATTTAGACACCTGTAATCCCTATTAAAATTTCAAAAGCATTTTAGAAAATTAACTTCAAAACACTTATGGATCTGAGCCTTTTTCACTAGCTCAAAGTCATTTAGTAAGGAAACAGCTTGGGTTCAAAACAAAATTAATGTGACTCTGACTAGTTCACATTGCCTTTTAAGTGAAGCAATCTATTTTTGGTCTACACCTAAAAAGGTAAGCGACCTACATATGCGTTATGAATTCTGTTTGAAATTATAAAGTTATTTTGAAGTGATTAAAATTGTCTTACTGTCTTTAGTCAGTATATTTTTGCCTTTTCTGCCAAGACTATTGTGCTCCCTCTTGCAAAAATATAGCTGTTAAGTAGAAAGCAACTTCAGTACTGGCACAGCTGAAGCTTAGGAAAAGCAGTCTTGCTAGATGCACTGCCACCAGCTACAGCTTGTAACAGTGGAAAATTAACATGGGATGAACAAAGTTTCCAGGCATTAGAAGGACACAGAAATAGAAAGGAGCCTTGAGAGATAAAATTTCAGGTTATGACATGATTTCGTCAATTCATGCCATCACAGGAAGCTTATGTTTGGTTCACTTAGTAAAACAAAGATATTTTCATGTGTATGTTTCCTTAAACTTCACACACACACCCTAAGGAGTTTAACACACAAGACGGGTTTACTAACAGAGTCGCTCAGAGCAATCTGATGACTACCAGATGTAACTAATCAGTAATAAATAAATGGTTAAGCAACCATTAATAACAACTGAAATTAATAGTTTATATTAAAGTAAAATTAGCACATAATTATTATAGAATCACAGAATTCATAGAATTAGTATTTTCACAAATTGTAGTGGTTTATTTGACACTGGGATACCGGCGTTAGAAGAAGATCGGTAACTTACCTGGAGTTGCAATTCAAAGACAGCTGATGTGCACGACAGTTCAGGGTATATTTCTGTACTATACCAACGCTAGGAAGACTGTATCTCTGAATAGTGCCGGATTCTCTTCCCTAGAGAAAAGTAAAGCTTGCTTATTGAGAGAATTTTTCCATCAATATACTCTTTCAAAAGGTTTTATTTATATGCTGGCCTAGTCGAAAGAGGTTTTGGATAAATGACAGCAGAAGTGGAGAGAGGAATGTCATCACCCTAAAAGTTCCAAATTCTGCTATTTAAACAAGGTACTTTCTTAAGATGCTGCAACTTACAGATCTGCTTAAATCAGCGATGTTAAAATGAAAAGCCATAGTCCACATAGCCCACAGAACAGTTTCAGGAGCCCAACAATTCCCCATGAACCTTCAGTCATGGTCTACATAACAAAAAATGAGAACAGTGAAAAGATCCTTGTCCCACACTGGTAAATCCACTCAAACAGTGCCATATGACAGTGCCAGCCCGGGTCTGAAAGCAGTACAGCTGTGTTCCTGTAGTGCTGTCTGCATACTACCAAGTCTCACCAATTACTTCAAGACTTGAGATAGCTGTAAAAGTAAACGCTGTAAAATATACTGGTTATCCAAAGGCTTGAGTAACAATAAACAAAACTAAGTACCAATGTGGTTTATCTTTATTTTGCCAAATGACACACCCATGCCCTGTGTCAAGACAGTATCAGGCCAACGGTCTCAAATGAGTTTGACATCTCTGGACTGAAATGATCGCTGCCAATATTTTCTCATGGTGTTTCTGTAGACTGAACCACGTATCCAGATTGTTTTATCTACTGTTTAACCTTTATGCTGGGAATGAGTCAATACTAAACATTAAGGTTTATTTATTCCTTTCCCCCCCCTCAAGCCACCCCTAAGATCCTCAGCATAAATCACCTTTCATCTTCGACTTTTTCACACCTGTATGCCCAATAAACTGAAAAGCAGGTTTGGTCAGAAGTGTTAGAAAACCTAACCACTATAATGTGCATTCAGCTTCAGCACATTTATCCAGATCTAATCTCAAAGGCATCTCCTCTCATTCCCTTCCTTTTAACCAAAGTCACCGATTAATTATCCTCTTAATTTAATTTTCTCACTCTTACTCTTCAAGCACAAACAGAATCCCATAGTCATCTGCTAACCACCACACTTTTTTCACTCATGTTTTTTCCTATGACCCACTGATTTTGTAAAATCCAGTCAAAGGATAGAACCAAAAAAAAAAAAAATAAAGAGTCACTGGAGTAGGAACAAGGGAAAACATCAAGGTCTTTCTTGGGAAGGTGGATAAAATGAAGAAAAGGTGTTCTTTCTATTTTTGTTCTGTTTCATTACTATTTTAGTATTTTAAAGCCCAGCCATATGTCTGTTCATCTAATGAAATCACTCTTCAGATTGGAAAAAACAATAGAGCAGCCGTTTGGCATGATACAAAACCTCATACATAATACATATGTATAATCCATAAATGTACTTATATATATATATAGCGAACTACATACATGTGATATTATCTATCATCATACATTATACCATTAATATATAAATAGACAAACTTTGTAAATCTTTACATACAGCATATAAGAGACTTCCTAGAACTCAGATTACAGAATTAAGTCCTGACCTGGACTTTATCAAACCCTACATATAAGTACTAACTCAGACAACTAGTCTGTACTTAAATTGTAAGCTCTCAGTGAATTAGCCCTCCTACAGAAAGAGTCCAGGTTAACCAAAGAACCTGCTAGAGTTATCTCTGAAGACATCTAGAAAGAGATTTCATCTGTATAAATTCTAAATTCAGAAATGCTTTGAAATTATGACTGCTTATGAACACATTGCAGAAGAATCTCCTCCCTAAAAGCACAAGAGGCAATTAGGAGTTATTTTAATCACGTAACTTACCACAAGTAGTATCTTGTCAGATGCTGTTATTGCACAAATTGGATCTCTTGTTCCCTGAAAGTATACAAGTGTTATCAATATCAATTTTAATGCAACAGTAAGAATGCACTGCTAAAGAAAGAAGTTTTATTTAAATATACAAGAACGTTGCTAAGTATCCACATGAAAGGGGCTATCAAACCTTGTCAGTATACAGTAAATGGATGGTTTATGATATTAGTAGCCTTTGTTACGGGATCATGACAATACTAACATTAACAGCTTCCTCTTTTTTCCTAGGCCTCCTCCAGAAAAGTAAAAAACCCAAAAATGTAATGGGTGTTTAACAGAAAACACAAGAAAGCAACTACCTCTGACTTGTGAGGCCTATAATCAATGTCAGGTATACTGGTAAGTACAAAAGTGAGCACACACACGCACACAGAGGCATAAAGTGAAAAAGGCCAAAAGTACCAGAAAATATTACAAGGGTTATTGGGTTGCAACAAGCTTATACTTTGTTGAAGTAAGGGGAGCTGCTGCTCACCCAAGAAGACAGCAGGTGTCTACATACTGGACCCCAGAATATAGTTTTTCTATGTTCCCTACAGTTTGGTGTATATTTCCAGAAATACATGACACAGTAACAACGCACTAATCAGAGGGAAGAAAAATAACACTTATGTACAAAAGGTAAAAAAGAAAGTTTAAGTGTGACCACCAGGACATAATGAAAATCTATGAAAATAAAGCAATGCTAACTACTTCTCTTTCAAGCTATCAGTGACACCACCATGAACTAGTTAAAAGCATCACTCACTTCAATAGCTCTGCTGTAATCAAGGTGTCCATCTGCAGATCCTGAAGGGGTGTCATCAATATGATAAATCCTGTAGAAAAGGAAAGTTAGAAGAAAAAGTGAGTCCAAAGAACGGATTGTTTTTGATAGCATACCGGTATCCTCAATCCTTGAAGAAGAAACCATTGCAAATGGGAAAGAGAATAAAAGCTATACCTGTTCTTATGTTCCAGTAGTATCCCCTTTGATAACCCTTTTTTGTATTGATATAAACATATGATACTTGCTTTCACTTTCACAGCCCCTGATGGTCTATTCCTGTATTATCTACAAACCTTCATTCTGCAACAAGTTCCTGCAAACCATCAGCCCCTCAAACATGCACTTCCATATTTCCTCAGGCTCTTCTCCATACTTATGAAGACCTTCACATTCATAGCCACAAAACTTATGTATTACTGTATTCAATATTCCATCATGACTTCTCTTTTGCCTTAAAAAGTAGCATTAGCAAAGATTTTAGAATGCTAAATAGTTGTAATTCAGCATAAACTATGATTTTACTTTTTCAGTATTTCTATAAAATTTACAATCTTGTTCATGGCTAGGACATTCAGGTTCTAGAACAATGTAAGTTATTGCACCACGTACAAATAATTACTCATTATTATGGATATATGGTGACAGGAGATGGTACATTTATAGAAAGATGCTATAGCATCTCTGTGGAAGAAAACATAGGATAACACAAAAGAAAATCGTACCAAAGTTGCAAGCTTGGGGAGGTGACAGAAAAGTTAACACCACTAATGAACACCTGGGAAGGAAATATTTTGGAGGCAATATAATGCTGACTTTGGCTTGTTTAGTTTGAGAGGATAAAAGTCCGTACAGGATTAGATGTCAGAGATACAATTAGACACAAGTGTATTTAGAGAAGAACTAGCTGCATAGACCATGTCCTTACAGCACTGACACACAAGAACCAGTTAAAGTTATCAGAGGGAACATAGCTACCTAGAGACTAAGNAATGGAGACATTGAACGGGAACTAATCCAAAAAAAATCTGAGATTTGGATAACAAACACGCATTTGTTATGAAAAACTGTTCTTTAATATTTAATCTTACAGGCCTGCAATTCAACAAATCTGAGCAGAAAAATGAGAAGACAGGAGTTCGTATTTTAGGCATGGGAGAATGAACCTTTATCAATGATACCAATGCACACGAAGAAAAATGGCAAAGCCTGAACACAAACCTTTCCCTGCCTTCTTTTCTGGTCCGCGCAACCTGATTAATTTCCATTGCCGTGAGTTTCTTGGCCACACGATACTGCCAGATGTAAAACGCTTCTTTTGAAGCTGCTATCACATGCGTTTTGGTCATTGTGACAAACAACGGCCCTGTTATGAAACCCAAATGGTTGTAAAATTAGTGCAGCAATTATTGGACTAGATGCTAATTTGTAAACTTTTTCCCAGATAGTGAAACTGTACCTCCATAGGTTAAAAGCAAAAAACAAACAAACAACGACAACAAAAACATACCACACACAATCTAGCAGCAGTTCTCATTACTTGCCAAGAAATTTCCCAGGGGCCTTGGAGCCTTGTTTCGAAGAACAGAGAAATTCCTTACAAGTTCTGATTTTAAAATTAACACATATCTCCTATTATTTCAGCAAATTTCCACGTGCTAATGCAGAAGACATCAAACCCATATAGACAAATTTTCAGGTTAACAACCAGTTCAGGAATATCTCAAATCTCTCAATATCTCAATATCAAGATCTATAAAATACCTCCACATCTGACGTATTTGTAGTTATTCAAATATAAATAAAAGGAAGACTACTCAAAAGTTGACAATCTAGAAGAGATTCTTTGATTAGCACCACTTAAACACAGTTAACCAATTTTGAGTTAGACAAGATGCTCTGTGTATCTTAGTTAATAGCTGGGCCAAATAACAATTCTTCATCTGCACGGCAGCAAATTAAATATTTAGCAAAGCCTGTGCTCAGTCTTACTTTATTGCATCCAAAGATCACAGTGTAGGAAGCCAGGGCATTTTCTCTAGCCTTAAACCCATATAGGGAATATGCTGATAAATTGAGTATCTCTTTCCTGCTGTCAATTTTCAGTGAACAAAGGAAAAAAAATATATATACATATGCACTCAAACCATTACATTTTTCTTTATAATACAGTCTTGACTGTACTGTGGCTCTTTTTTCCTTTTACAATCCTTTGTTTCATCTTTCTGAAAACCAGTGAATGCACATGAAAAGGCACAGAAAAATGTAGAAACCTATTAAGTAAATCCCCCAATGTCTTCAAATTCTGCAAGTAAAGCAGTATGCCACCAGACAAAACAGGCAAATTCAGAATTGTGTAGCCCAGTCTGCTAGTGAAACACTGAGTCATACAGATAACGTGCTGTGAGCACAAAATGTGATTCTTTTACAGCAAATCTTTTTTTTTATTTTTTTTTTTATTTTAGTGCAGAATAGAACTCTGGAGGGAGCTATAAGCCTGCCATAAAGAGCAGTGCTACAAGAGACAGATGGGGGAAGGTTGGTTGAACAGATTTTATTTCTTTGAAACCAAGAGGATTATATAAGCTACCTGATGGCTCTAGAATACATTTTAGTATAAATGTAAATACTGGATAAGAAAGCTTGGCAATGATGCTTAACATGTGAGCAGCACAGTTGTTTACGTTATAGCAACTTGGTGTATTTCATAGACTTACAACACATTTATTTCAATAATCAGTCACATACAACTGAAGGATACAGTCACCTCTGTTTCATTAACAGCATTAATAAACTCTATGTATTTGCTCTGGGGTTTTTATTACCTTGCAGCTGCACATGCCATAACAATCAATGGTTTTATCCTTTAAATTAAACCTGAGAAGCTCCTGACCTGTGAGGGAATCAGGTTTCCTCTTGTTCAAATCACAACATTTTAGTACTAAGCCTCATATTTGGGCTCAGCTTAGTCAACATTTAACCACTTTACTCGAAGACAATGCTAAACCAAGCCCACATCTGACAGTCACGGGCATTCCTCAGACTCACCAGGTGACTCCCCATTTGACCTACAGCTTCTATGGAGCCTAAGCTTACTCATTTGTGCACACCTCGAAGTACCCCAATCTGGGAAAAAAGGATGTTCACATAAGCTCTGTTGTGATCCAGAAACTAGATGGCAACACATCTACGCTTTATCCAGAGGAATACAATCAATTGGTCATTTAGGAACATGCCTAAGACTTAAAGTGATTGTTGCTGTCAAAAACACCCCACACACCAACCCCTGACACATTTCCCTGCCACTTCTTTTACATCAGCCCTAGCAGTAGCTTTACCACAGAATAAGTTGGACCAGTTCAATCATCTAACTGACCTCAAAATTAAATAAATAAAAGATTAGTTTAAGTTGGATTAAAGAGAAAATGACAAATGTTGGAGAGGGCAGGAATGAGCAGCCAGCAAGGAGGGTAGGGCCTTCCCTTCTTTGCAACAGCAGGCTAAATGATGACTGGATTTAAGCCAAATGTGAAATTGCAGGGAGAGGGATACACAGCACACAGACACAATCATCAGGATCAGATCCATTCAAAATCGCATCTGGAAGAGCAGTATCTATATGTGGGAATTGATGCTTTTACAAAATTGCCTATATAGCTTAAACAATTGCTGAAAAGTAGGATTACAGGATTTTTTCTAGAATTGCTTTAGCATTTTACACTCAACGGTCATTAAACAAGCAAACACACAAAAAAAAAAAAATACAAAGAGAAAAATATGTGGAAAAAGAAACTAAAATCCAAGGCTAGCCTGGATTAGGAAGCATTTCTTTACCGAGAGGGTGGTCAAACACAGCAACAGGATTCCTAGAGAGGTGGTGGATGCCCCAAGCCTGTTGGTGTTTTAGAAACATTTGGACAATGCCCTTAATAACATGCTTTAACTTCTGCTCAGCCCTGAAGTGGTCAGGCAGTTGGACTAGATAATTGTTGTAGGTCCCTTCCAACTGAACTATTCCATTTGATTCTATTCCCCCTTTTCACCTCAGAGCCTCAATCACTGGGCTGCATTCTACTCCTAAAATGCTTTCCTTCTTAGCTGCGTAACAGCATAGCTTCAACACAAAGAAAGCCACTCCAAGTTTGGGCTGTTGCTGGGGCAGAGAAGGAAGGGATTTGTCCTCTCCTGGGAAAGGAAAGATGCTCATTTCAAACCCTTCAGGCTGACGAAGATCTAGAATCCCTTTCTAGGCAGCTGGTTTAAGTAGTTAAGTTTCCTATGGTGTAGAGAAGTATTATCATCTTATACAGTGGCCTTGATTTTAACAGCAAGTGTTGCTCACTTGGTCATCAGTGCCCTTCAAAGAATTCATGCTCAGAAAAACAAGCACCTTAAGTCAGAGGGAGACAAGAGATTCGGACACTCCTCTGCTCAACATTTCCACTGCATAGATTGTCTAGCTCTTCCCATTGATTTTGCAGATAGCTAACTTCAGTATTAATGTCTTAATACTTACTTTTCAGACCTTGAAAATATGTATGGAAAACATTTAAACAGGTCCTTACTTTTCAATGATCAAATACCAAAAAAGATTAAATACACCATCCCATGCAAACAATGCCAACATGTGAAACAACTGCCCTGTAAGTTTTTTGTGGCCCTTCTTTCTCTTCTTACCTCATTTCACTGTTCCTTCATAAAACCTCCTCCCTGAAGGAGAGAAACTATTTCTTAGATAGCCTGGAATCTTGAAAAACCTTCTGCAACGTCTGTATTTCACCCACACTCACTCCTTATCACTTCAGAACAGTTAGGAAACACCTGGTTTCATGTCTCATCTTTTTTAAAAAAATGGTAGATGGAGAACAAACTTAATGCATGACTATATTACTTGACTGCATGAGAAAGCTGAGACACTTTCTAGTATACTAAATAGGATATACAAACACAAGAGAGACAAGTAATCCCACCTAAATCTGATGAAAAGGAAGCAATCTGACAGACAGACACAAGACTGAACTGTTATTTTCATACAACCCTATTACAGGCTGTTCCTGAGAAACTGGGAAGAACACAGTCTGATCAATAACATCTACTTCATTTTAGAGCTTGATCCAAATGTCTCTAAAAGTGTTATCTCATAAATAGAAGAAAATACCAGACAACAGCTGGGACAACTGAACTGCACGTGGGACAACTCATGATTGACCACAGTTTACAGAAGATGAAGAAATACTAAAAATCAGAGATAGTTTACTTTAAAATGATCAAGTTTAAGTAACAACAATTCAAGCGCTGTTTCATGTGTAATTCAGTCATCCTTATTAAGGTGTCCAGGAGGGAGGCAAGACACCTAGGCGTGATTCCAGCACTCTTGCCTTTAATCCACCTGTATGTTGATCCGGCTGTTGTATTCATTTCACTGGGGGCTAACACGCACGTGAAGGATAACTCAACACTTCGCTATGTCAGCACTCCTAAGCGCATGTAAGGAGATGATATAATCCAGCCTGAGTGACATTTTCTTAGCAGATACCATCTGTTGTGTTTCCATTAAAAAGATATTATATAACAAGATATTTAACCTCCTGTAGTTTTATATTTAGTTACTCATGAAAGGGCTTTGACAGAAAGCCTGTGAAACAAGCACAGAAGAAACTGCATTGGTTAATTTCTGTACCTTAGTAGGACAGAACATAATAATGCTAGACAACGGAGAAAAGACTAATTTGTGGGCTAGCAAACACTACCTATTGCGAAGGTCCCTATAAACAAGGCACACCAAGCACAGGAGCCCTTGTGCCCTTAGACAAAATACAGAGCAATATGAAGAATAGCTAATGCCTGATTAATCCTTTTTTGCCATCGTTAGCAGAGGCAAGCATTAGAAAAGCTAATGACATAATCAAAAACTCACTAGAATAAAGGGAATAAACACCTTTTTTTTGAGCCCTTCTTCAACTATTGGCTTAGAGTCCAACAACGTAAGATTTGCATCTCCTGGGGGTGAATCAAACATTGCGCACTGTCACAATTACTTTTTCATTAGGAGATTACTAGCACTTTGTTGAAAAGTTTTATAATGTTATAAATTGACAATTCATACAAATTGTGCCTTAACACACATTCTCAGATGCATTATTCACATGCTCCATCAGCTACTTGGCATCCCTAGATTAGCAATCTTTTTTCTCCACTATGAATTTCCTACCAAGTCAAAGCCAGAGTCCTGCAGAGCACCAAAGTCTCAAGGAAGACCAAAACCTTTATGCTCAGTAGAGCACCAGGTGATTACTATTCCAACAAGGGACAGTCCCGTAAAAAACAAAGAATTTGTGTGTTCAATTTGCAGTAATTAGAGCCAGTCAAAAAATATAGTTTAGACTCATGGCAGTCAGGAGCACCCACTTAAGAATAGGCAGGAGCACAGAGATAGCGAGCGGTCTGTTGAGGAACATCCTACAATATGATAAGGCATTTTTCATAAGCATTTATGAAAAATCAAAAAAAGTAACAACCAAAGTGTTTTTAAACCACTCTGAAAGATGGCACTTTGAAGTCTGAAATGAGTTCAAAATAAAAATTACCTAAGCAACTTATTTTCTGGACAGAACTCAATGCAACAATTTATCACTTCACTAAAAGAGAATAGCCTGAAAAACTGCTTGGGTACAACGAAAAAAACAAATTTTACAGACAGATAATATATTTTTCATAAGTCAGTAACACCCCTCCAATAATCTTGAGTAAGAGATATGTTTGTACGGCTTGTATCTTCAGCAATTAAGGATTCCTCTCACATGATAACTGATTTAAAGATGATTTTTTTTTCATTTATAAACAAGCCAAAGGATAATGATCTTGTTAGAAATGATGCACCAACTGGAATCTTAAAAGAACTTACAGAAAGGCTGTCCACCTTTAAGGTTTTACACAGTCTTCTCTCTCTCTCTGGACCTCAGCAAGGCCAGCCAGCTGCTTAAGTTCAGCACCCTGTCAAACTGGAACAATTATACTTTCTACTGCCAAGAAGCTCCAACTGTGACAAACAGCACGATGTACTGTATATTAAGACCTTGACTGTGTACAAGCGTCTACACCCCGCACAAAATGACCTTATGTTGTGAATATTTCAAGTTGTTCTAGAAAGTTGTATTTTCAAAGGTTAAAAAAAAAAGGAAAGCAACTGTGATAAAAGCAGCGCGATGTGTTCCAAAAGCATTGCATTTATAGGCGTTTACTTTTCACTTTCATCTCCAATCCCTTCTATAAGTTTGGTGGGCTAACTTTAAAGGAGTCTTACGGGATGCATATATTAATTAAAAAAAAACAGGGTTGAATCTTTGGCTGTGTTTACTATACAGCAATGAAAGACTCGCTTGTTATGTTTGAACTACTGAGAAATTTTTCACAACTCAAAAATGCAAATATTGCAACCTCAAGTATTTGCCCGCTATGAGGTTGAAGGTTGTAATGCCTAGCATTTTCACAAACAAACTCATGCTAGGAAAGAGCATTGCAAATCTATGCACTAAACCAATCCTCTGACAGTGGAGGGAACAGAAGCAGACTGCAGAAAGCTTACTTAAGCTAAAGGAAGAGAAGCTTTTTCCACATTGTTTAATCTCTTCAGCACAATTCAAATACAGTTGGAACAACAACAACAGCATTTTTCAATTAAGCAGCATTTCTCTTTAACTATTTTCAGTCACTGAAGAAAATTCTTTTCTTATGTACAGACAACTGTAGCAGAGGGGTCATAACGGGGGAATCATAAAGAAAATGATACCTTTTGTTTATAATGTAAATAAATAAAACTGTCACAGACAGATTTAGAAAGCTCATATAAACAGTACATTAGAAAAATGCAAAGAAAAGAGTATAAATGTAGTTAGAGGTGTACATGCAAAGCTAATTTTGACCGTTTGAGTGGGACTTGTCTCACCTAATTTTAAACATCTCTGACAGAGATGAGCTGGTTGCCCTGGGCTTCTTTGTACACAATAGAGAGAAAAAAGACCCCTTTCAGGAATGACACTTATTTTAGATGTCAGCGACAGAAATGAGATGAACTCCTCCCTATTAAGTCCCTAAAATCTTCCTCCCACCGCCCCAATCCTACCTGTCAAGTATGTCCAGGAGACTAGTAGATACATCTGATCAGGAGGGGGGACAGGACAGAGGGGACACAACAGACACCCCACCCACACCACTACCATCCACCACATTATCTTACTTCAGTGCTCAGTTTGGGTTTGTTTTTTTTTTCCCCTACATCCATTGTAAAATTAGTGGTATTGCATTTCCTGGGCACTTTATTCCTTAAGATTCTAATGTGCCACCCCTCCCGTAAAAGGTGGCAAAAGGGCATCATATCGACAGAAACAGAAATTATGACCACAATATTTCATACATACTCCATAGGACAAAGGAGTCAAACTCATTCATCAGAGCAGGATACTCTTCATTTTAATTATGATCTACAATATAGGGCATGAATTTCACAGTATGTATTTGCCTCACAGCTGATTTCCTCCTGCTATCACTGAAAAACTGAACAATGTTAGAACATGACACTTACAAACTTAGTTAACATATAATAAAACTGTTTAGTAGGACTGGTTGGGGAAAATTAACATATTTATGATCTCAACTATTTCTATTCTTTGGTTGGTTTTATTTTCCTACCTATATTCTTCTGTGAATTGTTATTTCCTTGTCTTACATTTCTTCACCTTACTTACCTTACCACTTCTATCTTACCAAAACTTTGCTAGACACTTTTCCCATCTATTTTATCAGACAGAATGACTGTTTGTTTATCATTTAATACTAACACCAAGTATTAGCACTATGGCTTGAACTAAATTCTCTAATGAGATTTACTTTTATGGAAGAGTTACTTTTTGCAGAGAGGATGAAACAATGGCTCTAGGAGGCAATTTACATCGAAAAAAGTTCATGAGGTTTCTTGTCATAATAGCTACGTGCCTTTTTGGCACAGGTAGGGAAAAGAATTTGGTTTGGTTTGCTTAAAAATTAAAGCTAATTTCTGCAGAATCAGAGCATGTAAGTTCCAAAGCCATATAAACACAAGTAGACACCTTTACAATAATAAAATAAGCTGGGAGGAATTCTTCCAGATTTACAGTAAGCAATCTGGTTTTAACCGTAACCTGTTCCAATAAGGCTATGCTCCTCTAATTATCAACCATGCAGAGATTTATTTTTCCCTAAGTATTTTAGTGCGCTCAGAAAGTGCTGTACCACTTACACTATACCACCGCTGTGCTTATCCCACCTTTCTAAGATAGTGGAATCACATTAGATGTCTACTGCCAAATACACCTTCTACTTACCATCATTTTAGCTAAGAGGTTCTAAAAATAACTCTGTACTTTTCATTTAAATAACCACAGTCTCCTCCCTCATTCAAAAGCAAACAAGTATTTTCGCTAAAACTTCATTATAAATGATTTAGCCTTTCAGCAAAGCAGAACAGTTCATCAAAGAATCAAGCTTCAAACAGAAAACTGCAAATGGTGTCTATTCTGAATCCAAATTCAGATTATTTAGATAAATCAAAAATAAAGCAAAAACCAGAACAAGCAAAAGTGGGTTAATTAATCAAAAAGCTGATTAATTTCTCAGTTTGTCAGCACTTCCCTCATCTCTTTGAAGGGAAAAATCAATAATCTTGACTGTCTAGCAAAAGTCCCAGAAAAAAGTGGTTTGCAATTACTTGGTAATGTTCTGTATCACACCTGCAGCAAACAAGCCGTAGGGAAAGCCTGGAATTCAGATCTATTTAGGATTTGGGGGTATTTTCATACTTCTGTTACAATCCACTGATTTTTTTTTTTATTTATTTTAATTTATAATCTGAAACTTTTTGGATAAAACAGTTGTGAGGAAGATGATAAGGAAAAGATATTACCAACACTGAAATATGAGAAAGTGATCTTTAAGATATTTGGGAAGCAGTAAGACGTTATTTTTAAATGAAAACCCAGATCAAACTATTTCAATTGCTCTGAGAAACAGGACTCTCTTTAAAAAAAAAGTACATTATCTTAAAAAAGGAGTTGAATTACCGCAGTTGTGAAGGAAAATCTGTATCACCAAGAACATCCATTAAAAAAAAAAAAAAAGGAAAAGCAACAAATTTTTAAAATTCTGTTTAAATAGTTCACATTAATTGGAAGAACCAGTTTAAATTTAGCCAGTTTTTACAAGGTATAAGACTGGTTTTGTAAGCCACTATTTTTATTAAGAGTAATTAATACGTCATTTCCAATACAAATTGAAGTTCACAACATGGGAACCCCTTATTACATGTTTATTACATTTAGGGAGAGTCCAAGTAGACTTGAGAAGCCAATATCAAATCATAGTTACAAACACAGACAGAACAGAGAAGGTCCCAACATTTGGATGCAAAGGGTGTTACCATCCAGTGATTGTTTCATTGAACAACAGACTTGCTTAAAGACTTATTATAAAGACTAGAAAAAAAAACAAAACAGCAGAATAATACTACTGCAAGTTGCTTACCAATATCAATATATTTTGGGTCCAAGGGAGTGCCAATAGAATTGCAGAGAACCAGCACATACTGTATGGAAATAAAAGCAAGTGACATTACTACCACACTTTTTGTACATTAGTAAAACTGTGCAAGGTTTTCTGTGAAGGTGTATCTCATCACCCACATTTCACACAGTCTAATGCTGATCAGCAACAGAAAACAGAGGGACTATGACTGCAGTAAATATAAAAGCAGCATAAGCATGAGAGTAATGAGATATTTGCCAATTAGCACTATAAGCGAAGCCAAGCACAAAACAGGAAAATGACCAGCTGTTTAAAGCGAAGAAGCAAATCTACCAGACAAAATACAATACGCAGGATGTACCCCCAGGCGGGTCTACAGATAACACACAGGCAAGGCAGCCAGTGTCTCACCCCCTGTTCTGTGGGGCACACACTGTACTGTGATTATTTACTAGCGTGATACACAGGCAATTTCTGTGACTCAGCTCTCACCCACCTGTTCACTCAAAGGATAATCTAGAACTGCATCAGAGCCCCTCACTAGCTCCCAGAAGGGCTACAATGTGGGGAGAATTGTGAATAAGGCTATCCCTGTGCACCGCAGTATCACACGTATTACAAAACTGATGAGTTTTGTTAGTTTTGCCCTTTTTGTAACCCTGCTCAGGAAGCCTCTGATAGCACAGATACCTTCAGACTGGTCTGTTAAACTCAGGAAGATGCAAATAGATAAAAAATTGACCTAGACACCAGTGCTTCATTGTTGTTGCTGATGTATTTATTTTTCCAGACCTAAATCAAGGATTAAATAGCTTTATGGTGATTGCACAGGGAAATAAGAATGTCTTGAATGAGAAGTGTGGAAATTAAGTGGCAACTTTTACTGTAGAAGTCTTTAGATTAAAAAAAAAAAAAATAAAATACAGGGCTGTCAAAACTTGCATCACCTAAGAGCTGTTATCCTGAGTCTCCAGGAAATGGAAGATAATTAATTCTTCATAGCTCTTTCACATCTTGAACAATTCATGTAACTGTGGTAGCAGACTACATCAGCTGTATAGCTTACCCCTTTAAACTGACAGACTGATAGCTTATTAATCACATGTGGCAGAATGTAGGGTTTCAGCTACTGTATGAACTTCCTTTTTTCAAAGAAGATCTGAACAAGGATTTCTTTTCATTAAATAATGTTCTGCCACCAATAAACACCTCTCAAAAACAGTATTTTTATTTCTTTGCTCAGGAGTTAAACTTTTCACCAGCATTCTCAAATTTCTCTTTTCCAAAAAACATGTTGAGCCTCCACCTCTGTGGGAAACCCCACCTGCCTTTTTAAACTATATATTGTTTGTTTCCATTATGTTTATATTAATTCTTCTCTGGTAAGCTATCCCAACATTCACTCTTTAATCAATTTCTCTTTTACTGCCTTTTTACTTATTTTTAAGACTCTAAGTCAGTAGATCAGAGACTGGCAAAGGGTGATGGAGTAACAGGATCCAAGAGACGCTGCACGAGCTACACAGGGTGATACCGGGCCAGGGAGTCCTCATTCTCTGATTTGATCAAAGCAGAAAGCTCAAGCCTTGCTATGGGTATCAACATTAAGTTCTCCATAACTTACTGACATTCACATCTGCCTGCAATACCTTTAAACTGAAATTAGTCTTTTTCGCCCCATCAGCTACTGCTGTACATTTTGCCATCTTGAAATCACAATTCTAATGACCAAAATGTATTGCAAAACAAATCTGTTTTTCAGAAAGCAACTCTAATGAACAACTACGCAAAGGATAAGCTTGTTCACTTCATTTCCTAAAAGCTGACCCCCTCACAGTGTTAATAATTACACCGGAGCCATTTCAAAAGAACTGAAAGATGCTTATTAGATGTAATTTTCAGATGCTAAAATTAAATCTCTTATTTATGCTCAAGAAAGTTACACTAAGTCCCTCCACTGTTTGTTTCCTCTTTTAAGAATACAACCCAGAAAAATCTCATTTTACTGCACTCAATTTCACCAAATGGTTTTGGCCGTGTATACCATATTTTCAGTCCATATGACAGTACACTAGTTATTGCACAATCAAGCAAAGCAGCACTGAAGCATTTTTTTTTTACCGTTGCACCAACTGACTCCGTCTCATGCTCCTCCTTTGTAAGCAATATACAAGTGATATAGAAAATAATTCAGAAGTGAACTCAGTAAGAAAAACTGTGTAGCAGTTAGCATCACCCTAAACAAACATGTATTAACCAAAGGATACATTTATCATATCATTTCTCTAAATAAATAAATAAATAAACTAAATGGAGCCATTTGTAGTAACATGTGATTTATGTCACCTAAAAAATTTCCCTTTTCTTCCACTTCTGACTGATTAAATATTTATTACTATTCTGACACACTCCTGCTTTTAGCTTTTCTTCGAAGAGCTGTTCTAAATATTTCTAAAGAAACATTAACCTTGAAGGCTGCAGTTTTCATTAAGATATTAATGGCTACAAGGAGCTAAAATATAGAGGCAGTTAATTTGTTCTGCACATTTTTGCTATTACTTTGTTGTTCGTTAGGGTTCTTTGTTTTTAAGCACTGAGTCCATTCAAGTACCATTCTGTCAAATGAAAACTGAATGACACACTCTGAGACAGATTCAGAATTTTACATTTCACCTTATTCTGGCTGTAAAGCACTGACACGTGGAACAAAGCATGTCAAGTGAAAATTAAGAGACAGACTTTACCTGAGGTTGATTTTCATCTGCTTTAGTTGCTAAAACACAGAAGTCTCCATAAGTTGTTACAGAAATCAAGCTTTTGACATATTTCACATACTTCTCATTGTTTTTTGTGTCCCAAAAGACTACGCAGTATTCTGGACGATCAGGTCGGGTATACGCATAAACAACTGTATTGGAGCAGTAACCCCACTGCCAAGAGAGATAATTTTGATAAAACCTATCAGAAATCATAATAATTCAATAATAAGTTGTTCACAGCTATGAAAGAAAGTGTTTATACACAATCAGTATTCAATATTCTTTACCTGTCAAGTGATGAATGGATTTATTAAAAGTATGTGAACACACCTCTGGTAATAAGTTATTTGCATAACATTAAACTGGCAAAGAAGCCTTCCCATCACACAGAATAACCTATCGGAATCAGAATTTGGAGAATCAACCTCAAAATGGGACAAGATCTCACTTCTCCTTGTTTCTTCCTTGTTCAACGGGTCCACAGAAATACCCACTGTGATGATGGTTTTTGCCATGAAAATGCTTGCTCTATGACTATTGATTTGGAAACCCAAAGTTCATTTCCCAAGAGCAATATAATAAACACTTCAAACAGTGCAATTCCTGAAGCAGACAAAAAATAATCAATTGTATTAGAGCACTGTAATAACTCACATCACCTCTTCCATATTGGTAACTCCCTTCCCCCGGAAGAATATAATTATTCTTGTAACAAGTAGGAGAAAAAGGACAAAAAGGCAAAACAAGAAATGGAATATCCAAACGCTGTAAAAACCATGCAGATGTATCTTATTGCATTCAACTGATTTAAATTATAGAAATTAATAATGAAAACCCTTTCTAAAACAGCAGAATCAGAAAATATCTCAGAAAGCAGATGAAGCCAACAAACAAGATATAAAGCAAACCACTTAAGGATGATGATGCAATTGTTGAAAAACTGATAGAATTCTCTGCATCAGCATTTACTAGAGAGAGAGAAGAAAGCTTGTTAGAGAGCTGGCCAGAAGGGTTCCCACATGCTACAGGGAATGAGAGAGAGATGATAAACTAAAGTATCAGCAAAAGAACTTTTAGAATAGATGTATAAACTGAATGGTAATAAATTGTCAGAACCCAATGGTTTTGACTGAAGTAGAGTTCTATGGGAATTCTAACACAATGCTCTGAAGTAGAGCTGGAGGAACAGGAGCTGGCAGATGTAAAAAGCATTATGATTCTGGGAATGACAAATCAGTAAATACAGCTTTGACACAAGGTAGAGATGTTAAAAAAATGTATAATAAATAACGGAATTAGATGGATGGACATGGATAAGTACAACACACTGGACA
The DNA here is from genome assembly GCA_013398815.1 of Ibidorhyncha struthersii. Classification (NCBI taxonomy): domain Eukaryota; kingdom Metazoa; phylum Chordata; class Aves; order Charadriiformes; family Charadriidae; genus Ibidorhyncha; species Ibidorhyncha struthersii. The sequence continues at coordinate 174,898 of VZSZ01005122.1, read as the reverse complement.
GTCATCATGTTTTTAGCCCTGGCAGTTGTACCTCATTCATTTACTATTATTTATTATCTTTCAAAGAGGCAACAGACAAACAAATGAACATGACCCAACCAATGCAGCCTACTTGGATTTTCAAGAAAATTGAGCTCATTTTGGATACAGGAAGAAACATAAAAGGATTGGAATAAACGTAGTTTTTGATAACCAAGAGCACTAACCACAGGATCCTTCCCAGAGATGCAAACTGGAACGTATATTATTCTGAATATTCAAAATTTAAACGAAAGGAGTTAAGTTATGCGGTATCAAGTCAGTAAACTGTAAATCACGTTTGTAAAATCTACAGCTGATTTCAAGAAGTGCCAAAGGACCCCAGAATGCTGGATGATGATGATATAAAGTGAAATCCAATGTAGATTTCAACAACCTAATACACACCAGAAAAAATTTAACCAGAGCTATAGACTCTACATTAGTATTACAACTCCAAAAAGATACCATGTAAGATATGAATACTTTAAAAAAAGATCAGCTCAATTCATAGCTTTTACTGTCATATTAATTTAGAGCCCTCTTTCTCTTATTATGGTAATACTTGAAAAATACAGGAAACCCAATTATTCAGTAGATTGGTAATGTGATACTAACACTTCATCTCCAGGGCATTAATTCCAATCCAGCCTAAGTTAATGACAGCTTTGAAACACTACCATTTAACAACTGTCACCTTTTAGGATATCTAGTTCCTAAAAGGGAGTTACTGATGTTATCAGAAAGAACACAGCAGTACTAATGTGTATTATTTATTGAAGGACAACACATAACATTCACCATAAAAATATTTAACATTGAAACTGAGTATACTACCTACAGGTTAAAAGTTTATTTGCTGCAGAAATAAATTAATTTGAGCACATCTTTTCCACTTTAAATATGCAAAAGGAAAAAAAAAAGAGTACTTACACATGCAGTTTCTAAAACTAAGGTTTCAAAATATTATTTATTTGCAAACTGTGCCAGATCTTGAAATACACAGGGCCTCATAGATATGATGAGTTTAAGAAAAAGCAATAGGCCTGTGTTCCAGCTGTTACACATTTCCCAGAATAAACATTAGGTAGCATTTCCTGCAAGACTAATTCCAGCTCAAATTTCCAAAGTCTTTTCCAGCAGATTTACAACAAACTACTTGAGATTGCTTCCTCACAGATTTGTGTTCATAACTCCCTGACCAATGATTTTTCACAATCAAGTAGAACAATACATTTCGACATAGCTACAGTATGTTCCTCACATTATACTCTCTCTGTAATCACAGTGTTTACACACTGATGATTAAAGAACATATCCTGTGCTGGGGGNNNNGAACCCACACATATGCAATACTGTATACTGGACAGTAGTCCCTATTTTTGTTAAACGGTACATTTAAGTGAAATAGTCCTAACTCTCTAAAAAAAAAAATGACCAAACAAAAAACCTAACACCTATATGGTAGACAAGATAAAAACATTATTTTAGATTTAGCTAAATACACACTTGTAAGAAGTATATTGGGAATTGAAATATAGGTAGGAATTACACCTATCAGGTTGCATTCATTTCTACTGTTCAGGTTTCTACACAACTCTCCTGGTTCAAACTAATAATTCACCACCAAAAAATGCCAGTAACAGTAAGGCCCGAACAATTCCCATTGTATCACTTAACTCATTCAGTTTAACCAAACATCAGTGAAAACACTGGAGCCTTACCTACATGACAATTTCAATTACTACCAAATCTAGAATCATGTTCAGTTCTGTTAATATTAACAAAGCATACATTTCCTTATTATGAAAATAAAATAACAAATTCATTATAAAAGCAATGGTTAAGTCATTCCGTCACTAAGACACACACTCATATTCTACTAAAACTTCAAGTCAGTAGTGTTGACCAAACAGTAATCATAAGTTAAGCATTGATTTATATATTAGAGAAAGCTACTATTTCAACCCATTCAGAAAGAGAATAAATAACTGTATTAATAAGTTTTCTGTTAAGTGCCACATTACTACATACCTTGTAATCTGGACGAATATTTGCAAAATATATGTAAGAATCAACAGCTAGTGCGATTTTCAGTCCACTTCCCTCCCAAGACAAGGCAGATATCTGCTTGCCAGGAACTTTCAGAGTGCGCAAATGCTTGTTCAAACAAGGAAAGAAAAATATTTTGAATTTATAACAGGAAAACTGCTCTAAAGTACATAAACAACCATTCTGATAGCTGATGAAAACCAAACATAGATCTTCTTTATAGTAACCCATGACTCCCAAATTACAATACACATGCAAACAAAGGAGGAGATACTTAACATGCATTACCATAAAGTGTTCTTTTGCCTCAATTCTTTTTTTTTT
>VZSZ01005122.1:149674-164950 GCA_013398815.1 Ibidorhyncha struthersii | reverse complement strand
AAAAAAGTCTCATTTACCTGTCTGTGTTTCTAATTTTAAAACTTTCAGTAATCCATCCTCTCCACCACAAGCTATGAAACCTTGATCTTTATTCCAGGAAATACATCTTAATCGAACATTACCAGGAATTGCAATCTGAAAAAGAAATATTCTGCATCTCTACGTAGTGTTAAGAATTGTGTTTTATTTTAAAATACTCTATTTGAACACCTCAAAGACAACTATGATAGTACACAAAATAAAAGCTTGTTGCCATCAACGGATCAGTACATGCAAAAAGAGACAGAAGGCAAACAGAATTGCAAGCACTAGTGAAACTGTGCAACACAACACTTGAGAAAAGGGAAATCTGACATATGCAGCAAATAATAGTATCAGAACGTCTTCAGAGGTGTGCAGAGAAGGTGCCATGAGAAACTAAACAAGTGAGAGGGATCACACAGTGCACAAGGCTTTTCCACGAGCTGGCCTCCAGCTGAAGAGCTACGTCCAAAGTCTCCTTGGGGCAGCAGTTGCTTAGGAGACCGCTCAAGACCAAAGAAATCCCAAGCCCCACACCCCGGCCGAGAGGGAGCAGGCAGGACAGAGCAGAGCAGCGCTCCGGGCAGGGACCAAGCCCACCGTCGCGCCAGCAAAGCCGCGGCAGCGGCAGGAGGGGGCCCGGAGGGTCCCCTCAGCGCCCCGAAGCCCCCGCGCTCCCCGTCCCCGAGGAGGAAGGCGGCGGAGGGGGCGCGGGACCTCCGCCTGCCCCGAGGGCTGCCTGCTCCAAGCCGCCCCGACTTTCCTCCCTGACCCGGGAGCACCTTCTTGCACAGGTAGATGAACATCCTGGCGGAGCGGGCGAGGGGAGGCCGACCCACACCGCTCCCCTCAGGGCGGCGCGGCGCGGCGCGGCGAAGGCCCAGCGCAGCCTCCCTTGGTAACCGCGTCACCCTGGCAACCGCCGCCGGAAGCCCTCCCCGACGACGCGCGCGCGCGCCTCTACTTCCGGGGGCGGGAGAAGACAGACACGATTGGTTTCGCTGCCTCCCGGCGCGAGCGCTCCCGCCCCTTTGGAGGCGGGGCCAACCTCTAGCCCCGCCCCCAGAGCGGCCAGTTGAGGCGGGCGGGCGCGGCGGTTCTCTGAGGTAATGGGAGGCGGTGGCCCAGGCCGCGGGCGGCGGGCGCCTTTCCCGCTCCCTCAGACGGTGCTGCCGTCACCCCCGGCCAGGTCTGGTCAGCCAGTGACATACGCAGATGAATAACGCCTTGATTCGGTGGGTTGGAGAGGGTCGGCAAGCCCCGTGGCCGCTGGTACATCGCTCTTGGGCGCTGAGGGCTGGGGGAAGGATGAAGCCTGGGTCTGCGGCCGTGCGAGGGGTGGAGGGCCCTTCGGGGGCAGCCTGGCTCTGCGGAAATGGTGCCCAGCTAGCTTGGACCCAGCTGCAAAATAAATATTGTCCGTACAGAAGCTGTTTTGTAGCCGATCGGCAGAAAAGGGGAACATGGGAGGTGTACCAAAGACAGTCAGTCCTGTGTCTTGTGCATCCTGCTCTAAAAACACGCCTGCTTGACACAGGAGGAATAGAAGTGCCGTGTTAAGGCATTTGTTTTCATAGCGGCTAAGCACACCACAGTGCAATTACCCACACCACAAACACTGAAATACAAGCAATTTGTTCAGTGTCAAAGGAGGATCATGACGAAGCCAAGTTCTCAAACCTGCGTCTCGTCATGTTTAGTGGATTCCCTTCATCTCAGAGAGACTATCTGGAAATGCAGAGAAATAGAACCAGCACAGTTTATCGTTATTGAAGTTACGTGAACATGCAAGAGTGAGGAGCGCTGAGCATCCAGCTGTTTGACCGATGCCAACTTAGAAGCACATACGTAAGACAGAACTATAAAGCAAAGCTGGCTGAACCCCTGTAAGCATCTTAGAGCTGAGCAAGATAGCTAAAGGTAATTTAGAAAATGCCTGTGCTCAGGCAGTTGGACTAGAGATCATTGTAGGTCCCTTCCAATTGAAATATTCTATTCTTCTATTCTATTCTATTCTATTCTATTCTATTCTATTCTATTCTATTCTATTCTATTCTATTCTATTCTGTTCTGTTCTGTTCTGTTCTGTTCTGTTCTATTCCATTCCATTCCATTCCATTCCATTCCATCCTATCCTATCATTCCAAATAAAAATAATTTTAGAATACCATCCAAAAGATTAAATTTAGTTCTTTTCATAACAGTTCTCTGCATTAGTCTTGAAGTTCTACTGCCACAATAATTAAAACAGTATAATTACTTACTGCATATCAACAAGTATATCCATCTATATTTAAAATAAAAATGTTCAGTCAATAGGACATGCTGGTATGTCCTAAAGAAATCGCTTATATCCTTGGCATTTTATATGGTGCTCATAAATACAAAGTGAGAAAAGATAATTGTTAAGAGGAATTGAATGTAAATACTATCATTTGTAACGTAAAATGGAGTTACGAATACTAATGCATGAAACAAAGCCTGCCCAGCTGACAGCTTGCAAGACACATCTGGCCTCCAGGACAATTTTCCACTATCGTATAAAATTATACATCTCATTTGACAACTGGCCTTAGTGTAAACGGGACTGATGTCATCCACTCCCAATTGCCAAGAAGTTGAAAAGTCTTGCATTAGATTTATAACTTGTTTATTCTTACCAATTATGCAAGCCAAGGCATACTTCTGGCCCTATAAATCCTTTTATAATACCCATGTCTAAGCAGAGGACATGAAAGTAAGCAAAGTGCTGGATATAAAACTCCATGACTTACAGAAAAAATATGCATACACAGCACTTCAAGGAAGCAAGTGTAGCATAGCTAGGCAGTCCCACACTAATTCAAGTACAGCAAATTAACACCAGTGGGGACACATCACAAAATATCAACCACAGACCAATCCAGCAGTCTTGCAGATTTTATAGTCTAATTTTTAGCCCTTGCTGAAGCTGTGTCCCATGTTCACCTGTGCTATTTAGTATTAGATTCTAATTTAACATTACTGTATAGACATATCTGAAGTCTCACATGTGCAGTGAACATGGTAACTGAACTTCTGCCCACTGATTTTCCTTGCAAGTTTGTATCTATTATGTGCAGGGGATGAAGCAAGCACAGATGTGGTTATAATATGTCCTTGGCATACCAGCTACTGATATAATATTTTGTGTAACTATATTGCAAAGCTCTACAAAATAAGTTGGATTTTTCAATTCTGAAAAAAGGAATAATAATCATAGTTTTGACTCCATCTTCAAATTTATTTAAATATAGTTTCTAAAGCATTTGAATGATTATAAATGCCAAATGTGCAAACCCAGTGAATTCCTTTAACAATTAAATTTTTAAATTGTTAACTTGTGTGTTTTATCCTACAAGCCCAACTGACAGAAGTAGTCCCAGTAATGTCCATGGTATGACAACAAAAATGACTAATAATGTAAATAAGTCTTGCAGGATAAAAACCGTAAATTGGAGGATGTCTTTCACCCTTCTGAGTGTTAAACAACATTATTAATGCTTGAAATTACTATTAAACCTTTTATCTGTATTAACAAAGACTTGTAGGTTTTAAAATCAAGTGGTTCTTTTTCTAGCTATGAGACTTGGAGATAGTAACCTGTTTAATTATGTGGATTTCTTCCATTTATACCTCCTTTATGTTTGAGGTTTTGTTTCCTTGTTTTTGTTAAACACTTTATTTCATAACACACATCCTTTAAGTTGTATACAAAAAAACTTCCAAAGTCAGTGTGCTGACCATACTTTATTAAAATAAGTTACAAGACCCCAAATTACTTTCCCATTTAATGGACAGATGACATAAGCACATTTTTTACTCTGCCTTGCCATTTCACAGTTTTATATAATGTGATATACTGTATCCATTCTTTTTTTCTATATTCACTTTTAAATAAATGAACAAAAATGCAGTTACTGCAGAAAAGCAGTACCTGCTGTACTACTTGTAGTACAAACTGAAGCACGGCAGGTATAGGTAGCTTTATGGTTATAAAGTGACTGTACATGAAGATCCTCAGGGTCAGTGTATTTTCAAGACTGTTGTCTTCCTGAAGTCTTCTCGACATTTGTCAATATTAGCAAACCAACTGCTGTTTTATAAGCTGTGCAACAAAATAAAGCTTGCGGAACACAATAAAAAGGATTGCTTCTGAAAGATTATTTTGGAATTAAGCAGAATGATAGCTCAGACAACCTGCTGTCTGCTTTGATATGCCTGCAGCTTCTCAGACACTTCATCTAGTGGTCAGTTGTTAAGGACAATATAAGGTTTGGTTTATTTATAATCTTTCTCATTGCTGCATTTTCAACAAAGAGTCTGTTTTCTAAATGAGGTCAATACATGCTTGAACCGGAGATTTCAAAACATTTTAGAGATCTGTCAAGGTCTGGCAACTTCCCAAATGATCTCAACAATTTCTTAGAAGGAGTTGGACCAAGTGACATTCAGCGCAGAGGAGCAGCAGGTGATTGTCTCCACTGCTTTTTCCAGGTTGTCTTGAAAGGATGCTAGGGATACAAATTGCACACCAAAGAATAACTTTGAAAGAAAGCCTCAGTTCTTTGTAATAAAGTATATTCATAACTTGAAACCACCCCATTTTCTTGCTTAACCTTAGCTCTTTCAGCCAGAAAGATTGTTCTTTGAAGGATGTGCTACTATTGATATGACATTACAGGTTTAATTATCTTGATGATCAGTTTTAACTACTTAGATTTCCTGGAGTTATATATTGTAATTCAAGGAGAATCAGTCTTCCCTTCACCTTTCTCAGGCGGATAAACTGAACTCCAGGCACACTGCAAGAAGAGGGATTTACAATTAGACCTTATAAAAATAACTGCATTTATTCAAGAACTGGGCAAGTCTCTTGTCCTTGGCAGAAGTTTTCATTTGGCTTTCAGAAACTTTGGTGAACTGAAAAATTCATTTATCTGTATAAATAATGAGTTAACATGTAAAACTTACTAGTCTCCTGCTTTGCTATCCTTCTTTGATTAATCCTAAACACCCCCCTCCTCCTTGATTTTGAAGCCCCTGGGATCAGGATGACATCCACAGATGTAGTGCTCCCCTAAATCAATTCCTACTTGAACAAGAGCACCTTTTACAGAAAAAAAGCATGCAGTCTCAAAACTTTCCAGTGATTAAAATCTTGGTAAATTGTCACAGTGATCAACCACTCTCACTTCTAAAAATTGTGCCTTATGTTGAATTACAGCTTGCACAGCTTTAACTTCCAGTTATTAGTCCCTTCCATGCCATCTGAGGGCATTTATTCCAGCACTCAGGTTTGCTGTGGTACCACAGGGTTCACCACTTTCTCTTTTTTGTTTGTTTGTTTGGTTTTTTTTCTCTCCCACATGTTTGTGAAATGTCTAATGCAGGGGCTGACCACATTTCTTTTCACTGCCACAGGCGCCACACTGCAGCAAATGAAGCCGGCAAATTCCAGCTCAGCACAGCTGGCACCAGCCAGCCTGCACCTCAGATGTCCCACGGACGCAAGGCTTGCCCAGCGCCTCCAGCCTCGGCACCCTGCGTCACAGCTCTCCCATTCTCCTTTATCTCAGCAGCTGGATATTGATAGGCTATAGCACATTTTCACGGAGAAGGTGGTGGGGTGTGAAAATTGCTTGGGACAGCGCCTGTCTGCAGAGTTGGGATGCAGAGGAATACTGCAGCAATGGTCAGACTGGTGTCACGCTGCCTGTTTTGGGTGACTTGAAAATTTTGGGACATACACTACTAATAGGAGTGTTCAAAACTGCACATTTGCTGTAACATTAAGAGTCATCTGGAAGAATTACGAACAGAGCAGTGCTTGATGTTCAACATAGCATCATCTAGGTATAAGAAAAAGGATATATTTTGTGGACAGAGCTTCAAGGCGTGAAGTGACTGAGTCCTGCAGGGCAGCTATGGCTTCACACTTACAGGATTCTTCAGTTGTTACAAGACTGCTCGTTGTGGCTCCTAAGTGAGAAAACAGCATTTAGAATATTTATGAAAATTAAGGAACATTTGAAACGCTTGATTCTGCAATGGGAGTTGAACTCATGCTGTGAGACTACAGCAAGCACTGCAACCCAGGGCAGTCGGGAAGAAGCGATGGCAGTGAACAGGAGCTGGCGTGCAGCCAGAGATAAGAGTGCCGTAGTCCAGAAACAGGACAGCTTGACTCCAACCGAGGAAGAGACAGAACAGCGAGTTCCTCACCTGCCTGCCTGGATACTCTGGACTCTTTAAATTAGACCATTATTGGACAAATTGTAAAAAGAGGCCTGGGTGCAGGGACCAACCAGCCTCCCCCGTCAACTCTGATTGCTAGACTAGAGTGGATCTTCCCTTTGCCTGTTATCTCTCCCTTTCATCCAGAATATCCCCCCCATCCCAAAAGGTAGGGCACCCTGGGAAGTAAAATGAGTCTGTTCAAGTGATGCAGACTGAGAAGAACCTGCAGTCCAAGTCTCTGTCTTGTAAGTAGTACTTTGACCATCAGACTGTCCACATAGGAAGGCTACTGGCATCACTGTAAACAGAATCGATTCAATTAGCTGTATTTAAGGCCATGAATAACTTGTTGGGCTTCTCTTTAGAAGAACGATAGAGTCATAGAATGGTTTGGGTTGGAAGGGACCTTTAAAGGTCATCTAGTCCACCCCCCCTGCCATAGGTAGTGACACCTTCCACTAGATCAGGTTGCTCAAAGCCCCGTCCAACCTGACCTTGAGCACTTCCAGGGATGAGGCAACCACAACTTCTCTGGGCAACCCGTTCCAGTCTCACCACCCTCACAGTAAATGATTTCTTCTTCATATCTAAATAGAATCTAAAGCTAGCTATCTATCTATCTATACAAAATCAAGGTTGCTGCCCTGTCGAAGCTGGATTGTAATGGCCTTTTGGGTACCCTTGACTCCCATACACAGCACTTCTGAGAATGCAGTAGTTCAAAGTTAAGCCTCCAGCAGTTTCACAACCCAAGCAGGAAGGCAGTAGTGATTTTAGGCACATAAGGAGTCTTGTCAGTGTCAGAAATTGGTCAGTTTACATCGGTTTCTGAGATGTGGGTGGAATTTAGATACCTAAATCTCAGCTTTGGAAGGAATTAGAAGAATTGAATTTACCACTTGGTAAACAATACAAAAATGAAAGCAGGAACACATATTACTTTTAAATACTAAGCAATAAGGTTCAGCTAAATCATCCATGTGTGTCACCCCACAAGTACTCTTGGCTTGTAACATTGGCAATACATATGCATAGGGAGTATCATTTTTGGTTCATCAAGAAGTGTGGACACGAGCGCATTCCAATGTCACATGAATATGGATGGAGGGAACAACAACATTCAAATAGGCCCAAATGAATTTAAAATCTAGTAGAAAGGCATCACAATATTAACGGAGGAGCCAGTTAGTATGACAGGGAAGTCATCAGTCTCTTAGAGAAAGTAAGCATTACCATACTCCACAGTGGTTCCATTTAATCTGTTCCTATTCCTAATCTGTTTTACCCTGTCTGCCAGACTTAGAGGGCACCAGCCCCAGCTGTCCTTAAGAATCCCTTTTTCTCCATAATTCACCACAAAACCAGGGATGATCACAAAGGGCTGAGGGAGAAGATAATTTCGTTGTGGAATAATAACATCAGGGATCAGCTGATGGCTGTGAGTTCACAGCTACACAAAAGGCAATTTAACCTCACCTACTCCATAAAGAAAATAGGAGTTAAGGCAAGCTGCGCCACTCGTGCAGGCCACGAACAAACGTATCAACAGCTACTGAAGCACAGCTGCTGCAGGGACGTCACTGTGTATGTATGAGACCAGAATAATAAGCTTCCAAAGGCAGAGCCACCTTAAAAGAGGGCCTACAGTTATGACATACTCTTTCAACAAATTGTCAAGAGGGATTACTTGTATGTAATACCTGTCACTCTATACATCTTTTTTTTACATTGCTTGCAAAAGCAATGACAGCCGATTATGCAATTATTCTTTTCTGTAGATATATAAATGCGAGGGTGATCAATGCTAAACAAATTATGTGAGCATTATAAGAGCAAAACAATAGAAATATTATACTTGGATACAATTTCTCTTTTTTTTCTGAATTGTTTTGGTTTCTTTTTTTGGTTTATGCCATTGATATTTCCATTTTGCAAGGAAACTGATGGCTACTTGAATTATAGAAAAATGACTGAAATATATCCATTTCAAAAGGTTGTTCATTCAGTGTTTCACTGAAAAAATCTATGAACAGATTCATTTCTAGCAGTGTAGAAATTCATTTGTCTTAGAGCCAATGTTGGAACTGTTGTCTCCTTGATTCCACTGAACCTGTGTTTGTCCAACTCCCTTTTTTGGAACATTCCACCAGCTTTATGGTCAATGTACAAAGAAGAGCTGTTCAAGATTCAGCTGGAGGAAGGCCAGTTCAAAATATCACACCAACATGATTGGTCTCCAACCAGCTGCCAGTTAATTTTTTATGTTTGCATTTAAATTCTCCAGTGACAGATACAGATCCTCCTTGGATTATGTCTGTTTTAATGAAATTACTTTTCCAACCAACTTTGGCAACCACCCAAGGGTACCATGAAGTCTTCTACAGTTCTCCTGTGAAATGTAGAGTCTTCCAGTATTTGATATTCAAAATCTTGGACACTCCCGTTGCCACTGGGATGCCCAACAAGTCATACAAAACATGCTAGAGTTGTGTTTTTACACTGCATTTATGTTTAAGTCCAGACCTACAAAAAATTACTATTTTTGCAGATGGTGTTTGGCTATATCCACGTATTTTATAACTTTGCTCTCACACAGGGTCCTTAGCCACTTGATGTAATGGCAAGTTATTCCTGCTCTGAAGCAGAGATCAGACTAGGTACCTCTTGAGGTCCCTTCCAGCCCAACTGTACTTATGATTCTACATCAAGTGGTGCAGAGGTTATGCCAACAACAGTTGATGCCATTATTACCCATGTGAAGAAAAAGCAGTTGCTGAGTTCATACCTGCCCCACTCAGCTTGGAGGAGTGGACAAGAACATATGGTTTAGCATTTAGTAGTTCGTCTGACACTGGTTCTGTTTCCCTCTATCTCCCCCATCCTCCAAATCCCGGTACACAATTGAGTCCCATGCCCCAGAGACAGATGCCCCATAACCCTGCCTTGCCAATCCCCCCAGTTATTCCCATTTCATAAGGAAATGCAGATTATAATTTATTTTTTTTTTAATACAGTGACGTCCTTAAATGTGTGGTGATAGGTAAGAATCAACTAGTTTTAAATACAATAACTGCTATAACTAAACAAGAAGGATCAAACTAGCTCAAAACGTTAGCGGACACAGGCAGAAAAGAATGAAAAGGAACTATACTTCCAGGGAGTTTGTGAGTTGATATAACATTTTTTTAAACAGGTTAAAAGTATTTAACACATTAAAGAGAGGCACTTCAATAAATATACTCAGAAAAAAAAAAAAAATGACCTGAGCATGTTTTCTCATGTGGATTTAAGGTAAAGCCTTCCTAGCAGTCACAGGTATACATACGATCCACCATTGCTCACACAGACCTGCTCTCATACATCAGTTCCCACAGAATGCATTTTGGAGAAACAGTTATCCGAAAGAAAGATAACTTTGTTTAAGGCTTCCCAACGGCAATCCTTTTCCATGCTGAGAGCCTATCCTCCGTTAATCTTACCAGGAACTCCTGAGGTGTATAACTAATCCTGTCTTTAGGCAGCGAGATGAACTAATTGCCTTCCTGGGGTCTCCCTCAGTCCTTACTTTGTACAGTCTATGCTCACCCCGACCGCAGCTGCCGAACCCCACAGGATGGGAAGCGCCAGATCACCTCCAGAGGCATGCTAGGAAAAGTTTCCAGTACACAATAACTTTACAGTAAGGATACCAGGAAGGAAAGAAACATTTAAAAAAAAAAAAAAATTACATTTTTAACCTTAAAACAAAGTTAGCTGTGAAGCTAAAGAAACAAACAGCAACGTGAAATTCAGGCTGGAGGGGGGGACACTGCCTCAAACTGTCTCCTGCATGGTGGTGTGCAGTTTCTACGGTACTGCAAAGCATGCGACTACATGACTAACCCCAGCTCTTCTCTCTTCAATTATTTCTCAGTTCTGGGTTTGCTGAATATCACTTTTTTTTTTTTTAAATACAGCGAAGGCCTTAGTTATAAGATGATAAAGAAAGACCAAATGGTAAGAAGTTAGGGGCATTGCTGCATATAAAGTGCTTTATGTCTCTGAACGTCGCTGGAAGTGGAAAAGGCAGAGTGACATAGAACTGTCTTATAACACTCTAATGCGGGTGAAAGTTTCTCAAACAGATCCAAATACATTAACGTGCTAATGAGAGCTAATTCAATGCATGTACTTAGCTGGGGAGGGCGTGGGGAATAGGGAACAGCAATCTGCTCTTACTTGAGCAAGTCTTCTTGTCTGGATTGAGGGTGTAGCCTTGGTAGCAGTCACAGGTATAGAACAGATCATCTCTCACGCAGACCTGCTCGCAGTCGTGCCTGCCAGGGGCGCACATGTCGACAGCTGAGGAAGGCGTTGGAGAAGAGAAGAATGTTAATCAATACCCAAACTTCAGTTTAGTTGCTGTTAGCAATTCCCATTTGCAAACATATCTTCACTTGGATTCATACCAGGATGCTTTTATTGCATGTCAGCGCGCTATTAGTCATAGTAGGGTATACAGAGTGTGTTTTTATCTGGTTCTGCACATCACAAAATTAATACGACTTTTTGGAACACTGGCAACACTTTTTTTGCAATTGTAACAGATCGCAAAAGGAACTGAACTAGCAGTGACCCAGTTACAAAATAATTATCCAAAGGAATTTCAGAGAACAAATATCTGGATTTTAAGAGAGTATTTGGCATTATTTCAGCTCTAATCGAGTTGGATAAGACACTGTTTTATGGAGTGAAAAGACCATAAACAGAAGAGTATACATGGCTGTGAAAAAAAAAGAGAGACGCGGCACCCGCTGCCAGTTACAAAGTGGGCACTTGATGTGTGAGGCTGATGTTTTTTGCCAAATTTAACACGTCAACTCTGAAAGGCCAAGCTGAGAAGGAGTTCCTATATTTGGATATCTTTGCAGTAAGGAGGTTCAGCAAGGGACAAGCAAAGAAAGAAAGAAATAGAGAGAGAGAGAAAGAGAGAGAGAGAAAAGAGAGAGAAAAAAGAAAGAGAGAGAAAGACCCGACCCCTCTCCTGGACTCAGGCTATTTTTATTATATCACGAAACCTGGATGGTTGAGACATCACTAGCAGCCTATTGAAAAATGAGATTCAAAAGAGAAAAAAACCCAAGCATGTTAGGAAAATAATCTGAAATTTGAGTGTGCAGGGGGAGAATCAGTGCTATGAAAGGAGTTCAGGATGGGACTCCCAAAGGGGATGCCTAACTGAATTCACATTCCCTCACAGGTGTTTATTGCCCGCTGAGAGTTAATCTTAGGAACTGTATTTACAAAATCAGCTCCTAAACGAGGCAGAAAGAAATACTGAGGCCCTCTGGCTCCACCTCTTTGAGATGCGAGACCTATGACTTAATTTGAGTGATTTGCCCGGGAACCTCCGGGAATGGGAAGCCTAGGTTTGTCACACAAAATGTAGTAAGGAAAGGGATTATGATGAAAAGGAAAAAAGGATTTTGTGTAAATAAAACATCCGATAGACATCCAAAGAAATGAGTGAAGTTCAAATCCTAATTAAGTGAAAATGGTAGAGAATACGTATTAATTTGTAGGTACTATATATTTATATATACATCGTTAAGAACCAACTATGTTTATGCCAACATGTTAACCAACTATGTTCTCCGTAAGAGACCAGAACTGGGAAAGAACATTCCCCTCCATCCTCTAGAGCTCTAAGGCTGGAGTATTTTTTAAGGTCCAAACACATCCACCAGAAAGAGTGATCACACTCATGATGATACAGACTGCGACCTCTCTCCCAGCACAGTCCTTGCTCTCCTTCATCTCATTCCCTTGTGCTGCTTTGCTGAAGAGTTTTCCGACACAGGTAGTACACACCACATATTCCCACCACATATATTATCCTTCTCCTCTCTCAGGAGGATATGACAATTCGTGCTCCACGGGTGTGATAATACTGTAAAGTCCTCAGGGAAAGGCCAAATGGCATTTTAATTACACCAATTACAAGCTTCACACAACTGTACAAGAGTCACGGGTCCCAAATTATTACTGGACACATGAAGAAATGAAGTTGCGTAGTGTCTTCAGGAGCTGTACAGAAACTCTTGGGTAATTTATCAGAAAAATAACATAAATTAACCCGATTTTTAAAAGCTACTTGCTTCTAGCTGAACACAGTATTTCCTTAATCAGGTCTTACCCGAGCAAGTCTTCTTGTCTGGATTCAGAGTGTACCCTTCAAAGCAGCCGCAGCTGTAGGATCCATCATTGCTCAGACAGACTTGCGCACAATCGTGCCTTCCCGGCGCACACATGTCCGTGGCTGCGGTGAACCATGTTTTAGAAAAGACACCTATAAATCCCTTCCAGCCACTCAAGCATTTTAAATGCCTCGACATTTGTAAGTACAATTTCATTAGGATTCAAATTAGGATTCAACCAGTGCCCTACTACATTATTCTATTATGCTGCAGACAAGTGAATTCAGTCACTAATTATTTAACGGAGGAGGCAGATATCGGGACTGCAAGACATTACTGTGCCACATCTCACACAATTCTGATTTTCATCAGCAATTGTAAGTATCCTGAATATCCCCAGTAAGGGCGAAGCTAAAACACCCTCCTGAGATGAGCGATAACCCCCCACGCATCCAGGCAGAGGTTGTTTCTTGCAATATTGGCAGTAACTATGGTGAATCCAAATTTAACTTCATACTTCCATCCATGAGCTGAAGGCAGGCACAAGAAGCCGGGCATGATCTGTAGAAATGCTATTAAATGGCAGAGATATAAAGCCTAGCGAGAAAACAAACGAACAGACGAGCAGGAGCACTAGAAGATTACGTTCTCTCTTCAGAAATAAGAAGGACTTCCCTGAGAAGAATGCTTATGTGCTCTCAAAGGGCGGGATGCCCTTACCAGATACAAAATAGCTACCCACAGGCTGGTGCTGCTCTTCTGCGTTTAAAGAAACAACTCCAGAGAAGTATTTTGGGGGGAAAAGTTGTTATAATAAGACTAACCCTTCAGGGCGCCAATTCAAGGAGTAGGAAAGGAAGAAGCTGCTGCTGGTGAAAGACTGGGGTTGCTATATAGCAGAGCCTTGCACAGCAAGAAGCAGCGAGCTGTAAAAACCCCTGAGTTTCAACAGGAGAGACGGAGAGGATGTGAGAAAATCGTCAAGTTTTAAGTTGTCTGTGGACTAGTGGCACTCACTCTCCAGTGGAGACTCAGTGCTGGTGGGCATCTCCGAAATAGGTTCATCCTCTCCCGGGGACTAAGTGATGTTTGTGAAGTACTGTGAAGACCATAAAATGGTAGGTAAGTGCCAAATTGCATTTTTTTTAATCAACACAGTTAGAGAAAAACGCAGTTTTATTGTTATTGGAACCAAGGGCAAAGATTGCAGGTGAATTCTCGTTTTAAGAGTTGGAAAGGCTACAGGTGAATTCTCATTTTAAGAGTTGATGTCTGTAAGCAATTTTTCAACTAGAAGTAATGAGGGGAACTCACAGAAAACATGTCCACGTCTCCATAAGTTTCATATATTAAAGTAGCCTTTAATTCTTACCTGAGCAAGTCTTCTTATCTGGATTGAGGGTGTAGCCTTCATAGCATTCACAGACGTAGGATCCGTTGTTACTCACGCAGATCTGATCACACTCGTGCCTTCCAGGTGCGCACGCGTCCACAGCTGCAAGAGGCGTGGTAGAGAAACAATTCATTGCTAACATAAAGCAGGTTGGGATGGAGCGCATAGGCACATTTCTGAATGTATTTTTATTTGGAATCAGCTCAGAAATGGCAATAGTAATTGAAGGAATTAGAATAAGCGGTAGGAGAGAATATCTATACAGTGTCCACGTCTGAGACTTTGCTTTGGCATCTGGCCCTAATAAGTGGGTCTGTAGGCATAATAAATAGGATGGTGATGGAATCAAACTACTTCTCACCATTACTTGCAGCAGACTTCTATTTATTATTTATTATTAGATTTATTATTATTGAAGGAGATACAGAAGTTCACTCTTTCAACAGAAGTACACAAGCAGCTTCTCAAATCCAATTATGGTGTTCAAAAAGTGATTATTTTTTTTTTCTTGTTGAAAACCTTTACCAAAAGGAGTAATACCTGAGCAGGTTCTCTTATCTGGATTGAGGGTGTAGCCTTCATAGCAATCACAAAGGTAGGATCCGCCGTTACTCACGCAGACCTGCTCGCAGTCGTGGGTCCCGAGCGCACACGCAGTCGCAGCTACAAAGGGCATTTACAGAAAAGGCATTTCAGTCATCCCAAAGGAAAGAAACAGTCGTTAATAATTTATCGTGCTTACAAAAGTACATCTTGCACTGTTTGCTGGATTAGGAGCAGCAAACGTCAGCGCTGTGTCACCGTCACAAAAAGTTCCAGGCATCTTTTGCATCATTTTTGCAGCCAGAAGAAAGAGGCCCTAAGTGACACTGGAACAATAGCACTGAAATAACTCACCACCTGAGGTGACAGAAAGACAAGATGAATTGAAAAGGGTGCTGCGGGGAGAGATTTTAAGCATTTAGTAACATTACACTGGAAATGAGAACTTAGTCTGAAAAGGACCTTCTGGCTTTTTGTATCCAGTCCCTTTCTATTACAGACAACCCACTGAAATAATCCCAAAATGTGTCAGTCACTGTCTGGCAGTTTACTAACTTCTGCTCACTGGCATACAACCTGATTTATGAGTTCCTACCGCATTGTCAAAAAAACCCATGTAAACCGAAATGCAACAGAAAGCAAAGCAAAATATGAAATGACATGAAATGACATGAAATGACATGAAATGAAATGACATGACATGAAACAAAACAAACAAAATGAAACCAAACCAAACCAAACCAAACAAAATAAAGTAAAAGTAAAAGTAATATAAAATAAAGTAAAATAAAATAAAGTAAAATAAAATAAAAAGTAAAATAAAAAATAAAATAAAATAAAATAAAATAAAATAAAATAAAATAAAATAAAATAAAATAAAATAAA
>VZSZ01005122.1:128576-143996 GCA_013398815.1 Ibidorhyncha struthersii | reverse complement strand
GGGCGGGCGGGGGCTGGCAGCCCTCGGTCCCCCGCCCCGGGGAGGGGAGGGCCGTAAGGGTGGGAGCCGGGCTCTGCGAACTCGGTGAAGGGCTGGGTTCAAACCTGCGAGCCAGGGAAGCCGAAATCCAGACTCACCCTTTCCTCCCTCTCCACGGGCATTATTCGATCCGGGTCCGCTAACTTTGCATTGCTGGTCTCAAGGCTTTACCTCCAGGGCAGGATTGGCGAAGAGTGGGAGAAAAAGCTCACAGCGTGATCACCCGAGGCACAAGAAACCACTGACCAGTCTGCCCCAGGGCATTTTGTCTGGTCCCCAGCGTTGCAAAGCCCAGGGGAAGCTGCAGCAAGCTTTAACGGAAAGCTTTAGGGCACCAATCCACTGCCATCTCCAGCACAGTCTTTCAGAAGACACCTTTACCGCACTCGCAGTCGACACGTTGGATTGCAGGACCATCTTTTCTCTCTTCGCTTGCATACGGAGAAGAGGAAGCCCCGACTTAGAACAGGAACAAACCACCCCCCAGCCTCACAACCCACCAGCGGTGTCATCTTGGGCACGTATTGACTGACTTCAACAAGTTTGATCTTGGCCGCACAGCAGAAGAGGCCACCATCACGCTCAGAGCCCACAGATGGAGTCAGGGGAGAGGGCACACCACCCCTCACGCAGAGGAACACCCCAGGACAGGGGTCCAGCAGCGTACAATGGCTTTCATCTCCCAGAGGGGGCCACAGCTCTGTTTGAAGACCAGCCCGTGCGCACACACCACACACATTTCAACCCATGCCTGCTGCTGCCAAGTACCGCTCGCTCACCCAACCACCACATTTTGGGAAGTCTCAACACCCACCCTGTGGCTGGAGCTCTCTGCCCATATCCAACACTCCGAAGTTCCTTTGGTGCCTGCTCACGCACAGACAGCTAATGAAGGAGCAGGTCTTTGGCCTCATACTGTAACACACTGAATCCGGATCTCTCTTTGGGAATCCGGATCCAACGCAGTTCCTCCAAACCTGGAAGCTGAGTGCAGCTGCCGAGACACCTGGGTGCGCAGGGTGAGTGGAAGGGCAGAGTGGCACAAGGTGTTCCAACACCACTGCAGTTGGTGCTCTCACAGATGGCATCTTTGGTGAAGCGAAAACTAAGGAGCCTATTACTGATAGCATGGTAATGACAGAGGACGTTTTTAAACATGTCAGGGGACGGGAGGAGTCCTTGAGTACTTGAACATACTGGAATAACCCACAACCTGTACGCTGTGACAATTTGAATCTCCTTCCCCAAAGTTTAATCCCAGATCCCTTTTATCTTCCAAAGTAGAAAGACTTTTTTTTTAGATGCATTAGCAGAGCAGATTAGAGGTCTTTTACCTCTTCCTACAGAGGAGAAACAGTAGGAAGCTGTTGTTCATAGAAGAATATTTCTGAAGTTATGGCATATGTCCAACAACTTTGGACATTTTCCAATGTAAATAACGTAGTCCTACCGGCTGTCTGTCCTGCTCTTAATGCCTGAGCCCATCAGACATCAAATTTGCCCCAAGGGCTAGAAGCTTCCAGTACAATTCCCTTTTCCCAGCTTATGTCTAAGTAGCAACCAGGTAAGCAGAAGACACCCGAGTACTTGAACTACAAAGGCTGCAATACAAGTGCATGCGTTAAAGGGAATCCACTTTCTCCACCCACAGGAGGATCTTCACTGAAGAACACAGATCAACCACTACACAACCTGTAGGAAGCCATTGTTCACTACGCTGCATGTACGTTGGACTATCTGCAGTGCACTGAAGCACTTAAACCCAAACAAACATGAACGAAGGCTACTGCTAAACATTTCTTAAAAGATTTATTTAAGTATCATTTATCACAAAGAGGAAAATACATATAAGATTAGAAGCATGCAACCATCTTCCGCATTTCTATTTATTTTTCTTGCATTCGCAGCACATTGTAATACAAACTCCTGTGCCACCCTCACTTCCTGAAAAATACTATGTTTCAAGACATAGGATAACAAAAAACCCCCCACAATAAAGGTAAGATAACGTATGAGAAAAGTGCAAAGTAAAAAAAGTCACGTATATACCACATTCAAACCCCCTCCCCCTCCAAAAAATGGATAAAGGCAAACTGTCATTTTGCTGCACGATCAGATTGTCTTTATGAACTACTTTACAAAAAAATTAATATAAATTAAGG
Source organism: Ibidorhyncha struthersii (assembly GCA_013398815.1). Lineage (NCBI taxonomy): Eukaryota > Metazoa > Chordata > Aves > Charadriiformes > Charadriidae > Ibidorhyncha > Ibidorhyncha struthersii. Next base: position 141,795 of record VZSZ01005122.1, on the reverse strand, counting down.
GCACGATCCTGCAGACACTTATAATTGTAGCTAACTTCAATCATGGATTGGCTCAGTTGGTATTATTAAAAGCCACAAGTTAGTCACATGCATAAGTTCTTGCAGTATAAGGCCCCCAAGGCAATAAAATGTTTAAGAGCATTAAGGAGAACAAAAATTAAAGCAAACAAAATCACTCCCAGATGTGTTTTGCTTAGTAAGTTTATATCAAACATAGTTTAAACAGAACAGTTTGCTCCTAAAGCCCTGAATATTTCTATTACTTAAGCAGTTTTACGAGATTAAAAGACAAAACCCCCAGGAAGCTGGTACAGATGTTAATTAACATAAAAACTGCTTCAGGCAGGTATGTAGGGAGGTGGAGGTTCCTTCTCAGGCATCTTCACTGCCATTTCATAGGTGGGCAGAACATACTAAAAGGAAGACATTTTAGAAAAGATTAATGCAGAAGGTTTAGGTTAAAAAAAAAAAAAAAAAAAAAAAAAAAAAACAAAAAAACAACCACCCCAACGAAAACCAGAACAAAACCATACGTGCCCCATCAGCAACTCAATCCTCTGTTGCAGGCAAATGTTTTTAAGAACTTACTGCTGTTTCTAGTCAGGTAGTGAGGAAGTGAAAGAAGGTGCGACAGTAGTTTACTGCTCTGCTGAACCTAACCCTACGTCATTCACTCCACCCCACTGTCTCTTGGTTTTGCAAAGCACCAAGGAAGGTTTTGACTGGTGCAACCAGAAAGCTTCACTCTACTACAAGAAAAACATCCAAAGACTTCTCTCTACAAAACCTCCTATTTTATGCACTATAAGCCACTGTAACGTATGTTCTTATTTCTTAGTTGCATTAGCTGCTTTAACTTTTTTAATCTTTCCAGTCTTTGTTTAGAAACCTGGACAAGGCTTGTAAGCATAGATGGATATGGTGGTTTTCTACTTCAAAATTAAACAATGCTGGTTCCTTTTGTCTCAAAAAGAGGTTTTACCTGTGGAGGAGCCTCAAAAGCAGGGTACACAGCTATCTCTGGCAAATTTCTGTTGGTGATATATTTATAGCAGTTCCATACACAGTTAATTAGATATGCCTGAAAGAAGAGAGATGTCTCTTTTTAAAGATCTCATATGTATGAGCTGATTCAGAAATTAGATGCTGGATTACATTCATATGACAAAAAAGGAGCATAAATCAACTTAGTCGATACATATCTGAGGAATGGTTGCTATTTCACAGATTTAGCCACATACCTATGCTGTTCCCCATTTAGTTTTGCTACCATAGTGACTCAGAGAGGATGAACCACATAGGTTTTAGCAAAAGAATTCACAGATCCATTCAACTAATCTCTCTATCTGCCTCAGCACTGCTGATCAAATTAATCCCCAACTGGCTTATGCTTCTGTGGATCCCATTCCAGACTTGCCAGGAGGAAGAAGAGGAGGAAGACAGGCCAACAGTAACAATCCCGCTCACCCCTCAGTTAGCTTTACTATTTGTCCAACTACCAGTGGGACCAGCACGAACACACAACTGGGGCCGCAAGGAGAAAACGGTAGAGCAAAGTAGCCTTGACTTTAAGTCAACATTAACTGCTGCAGAAAGTCATACTGTCATGCTCTGATAAGGATTAGATTTTTTTATTATTAATCTGTATAACATTCATCTCTCTGAATTCTTCATTGGCAGGTTAGCACATGGTTATACACAAGGTACCAAATTTCCCAGTCAATACAAAAATATCATCTACTGTCTTAGGCTTCCACTCCCCACAGTCAGACATTCCTCTTGGAGAAACAATAGAAAATGAGTGAAATACTTCATTACTTCATTTTTTTCTTAAATTCAATCTGAGTGCAATAAAGGAATATTGTCATGGCCAGTGTATGTTACCAACTCATTTCTCTAATATGCTTTGTCTGCACAGGTTTTTGTAATTCAAATTAATGCCTCTGTGTTTAGACCTTCAAAAAGAAAATAACTGGTAATATCACCCTTCAGTAGGAAGCAAGATGCAGCTCTGAATTAACTTACGCATTTCGTCTTTCCACCATCTTCCTTTCAAAACATGCACCCTGGTTTATTAGGCACAGTGACAGATTTTAAAAGTTTTGTTTAGAAAATTTGGATGCAGCAACTCAATACTGTTTCACTACAAGCTTAATTACAAATAACTAAGTTGATCTCCACATATGCAAAAAGATGGTATTTGAAGTCTTTGTGCATTCCTGCTTGGGAAGGGCAGAGCTGCATAAACATGCCCCACTGCATACAAACAAGTTAGCTGAAGACACCAGTACACAAAATGTAAGACTTAAATCATACCATAATTGAACATCCTAACAATTCTGCTCTAAGTTCTTAACTCAGCATTAAGAAGTCAGCTGAGTTCTTAATTCAACATTGAAAATTAACCCAGATTGATAGCATCTTAATATAGTAACTCCTGAAACAGACTGATGCTTAAGTTTTAACTTACCTTTAAAATGATAAATAAAGCAAAGAACACCAGAACAATAAACAAGAGACAGCTGGAGTCCAAGGCAAGGAGATCATCTTTGTAAGGGAAATCCGGCTAGTTAATAAAAATAGGGAAGGGAGAAAAAGGGAGGATATAAGCACAAACACTGCACAGTCACAAATATGACAGAAGGACATCCAAACTTCACACCAAATGAAACAAACTCTTGTGTAAACTACTCCCCCAGAAACAACAAAAGATCTGTTTCTCTTTATTTTCTTCTTTATCCTCCCACAAAGCACAATATTTATCCTCCCTCTATCCTGCAACAACAGGTCACTACAGAAGGGGACTACCAATACAGAAGCCTTGTACTGTCTATGTCCCTAGTCACTTCCTCAATCACATGCTAATGCAGATATCCATAAAATTTCATTTTAACAGCTGCAGCACAGCATTTGTACTTATGATCCTCTATTTGATAACTCTTTAATGACTTAGGATAATTACCTTCTGTCAGTCCAACCAGTAACATACATGTGTACAAAGCAGAAAGGAAAAAAGTTGTCCCCAAACTTGAGGGGAGCCAAAACAAAGAGCTTCTGTAAATTTCTGACTCTTCTCTTACCCTGACCACAGTAACAAAGCCTCTCTTGAACACCGATCCAATTATTTTTTGTTTAGCTCTAATTTAAAAGGGTTGGCTTTTTTTTTTTAACATGTACTTGAACAGATCTAAACACCAGCCAGGAGGAGCTTGTGATCCCCGTTAACTGACATTAGTCTATCCATTAAGTCTTCTTGCAGTTAAAACATGGGCAGTATTAATGACAGCTCCATTTACAGTTTCTTTACAAGGTATTGTTTCAAAAAGGGAAAAGTCATACAGAACATAAAAAGGAATCCTCAGCATCTCAGATTACATCCCATAATGCTGTAGAACCCTATGTCATACGAAACCTTACCTACACTCTTCTCCTCCCCCACCAAATAAGGGTCAACACATTTTTCACCTGCAGTAGCAAACCTGCCGCAGAACCACATTGCTTAAAAGGTTAGGAACATCTTCCTTTCAAGTGCAAAGGTAGCAGAGACAGTTTAAACCAACAACTCCCATCACAATTCTTTCTTTACTCTCCCTGGCTTTCCTTTCCGGGAGCAATGACACTTTTGGCCCTTCCACCTCTGATAAGCTCTCATTCTCATAACCACCCCAGCAGGCATCCCCTACAGCTGCTGCAGCCTGAATTCCTCTTTCGTATGCACAGGAAGGTAACTATAGCTCAGTCACTTATCCACTTAAACCAAAGTTTAATTCCAAATGTAAAATATCAGCTTGAGCTGAACAAACACTTACCAACTGATCCAGGTAATCCTTGATTCTGGGCAAGTAGGTTAGAGAACTGATGGCAACCAGACAACTGAGCACAAAGTCAAAGAGTTGGTAACAGAAAAATGGGATCAGCCAGCCTACACGATGCTAAGAGGAAAAAAAAAAAAAAAGTAGCAGCCTGTAAGGTATTTTGTATATAAAAAAAAAAAAAAGAAAAGTCAAGTAGCAAGTTTAAAACCATATACTTACAGCGATTGCACCGTACACCATCATTGCACTGATTGTGAACATGAGGAGGGAGATAGCAAATAGAACACAGGCATTTTCTGCATTAAAAGAAAAACAATAAGCATCAGTCATTTCCTGAAGTTGTCACACTGCAACTGACAGGTACACAAGCTCTGCCGATTACTGTGATCTGTCCTCACTCGTTTCATCTGCGCAGCAGCAGAACTGAGTAACTCAGACCTCTCCTAATGGAAAAAGATCTGGATCAAGAAAATCAGCAGGCGTTTGGAAAAATCCCTCTGCCTTAATCAAAAGGCCCGAATAAAGCTCATACATACCAATTAGAAGCCTGACATAGTTTGATAGTAATGCAACATAATGATGGCGATTTGCAATAAATGCCAGTGCTAAAAGTATGTGGGTGATTAACTTTACAACTGGAAAGAATTTTAAGTGAAGCTAGCACAGTATCAACCTTTACACTTTAAAATGGTTTGATTATGTAATTTTGTCATTGACAGTGGGAGCTGCACTGCTCCTTCGGTAATGCTATGGAAAACAGGAAATCACTGGGTGGAAGGTATCCCATTATTTACAAGAAAAGGGAGTTGAACAGAAGCCAAATGGTAGCAGAATCCAGGACACTCATGGAAACTGAATGATGAAGATTCTCCTTGTGCATCACAGTTACTGATGACAGAAGCACAGCTGCTTTCCACTAGTTAGATTACGCTCCTTCTCCTACAGGAAGCATGGTTTACATTTTTAAACGCAGAGAAAGAAACCAGCTTGACAGACTATAGATGTGGCTAAGCTAATGTTTTTAGCAATACTGAAGCCAAACTGCTGTGGTTCCCATGCTTGAAACAGATGATCTGAGAATCCTAACTTTCTAGTCTGCAACCAATCTGAAAAGATACACTGTAGACGCACTTACTTACCCAATTCAGTACAAGATAATAATATCTACATACACAGATGGCATCAAGAAGGAGGTTCTCCCATGTCTGAAATGCATTGTATTGATCAGAGAGCCCTAAGTGCTCACCAATAACTTAACAAGTGTGCTTTTCTTCTGAGAATTTGTTACTCACAATATCCACATGCACAATCAAAATTGTAATATCTCTTCATGCACACAAAACCCTCTAGCCCATATTCCATGATGGGAAACAAGAATCTTTAAGTCAAAAGCATAAGATAGCCATCTTACACTAAAGAGTGGAGAAAGAACCTTCAAAAGAATCTCTCAGTCATATAAGCTTAAGGCTACCAAGCACACCAACATTTGTTACAGAACATACGACATTTTACAGGTATCTGCTGTAATTTTACCTAATATCTTGGCTTTATGAAGTATTTGGTTCTTGTTCCCGCTCTCATTTCATTACTAACAAGCGTGAGTTACAGTCACAGGTCAGAACTGAGATCCTCAACTCAAGTCATGAATAACTAATACAAAGACTGTAAACCACAACTCTCAAAATCCAGATTTGTGTTGTACTAGTTATCTTCAGTCCAGACTGGATCTGACCCTCCCTAAATTTTAGTGTAATACAGCAGACTTAGACGAGACACGTTAGAAGTGCCACACTCAACATATTTCTGCATATTTAAAAACAAAGCACGCGCACAAGTTTACATGTGACACTACAGTTAAGAAATTGGTCGTTACAGACAAGGGTTTGACACTGATTAAACTTGTACACATCACACACTTCATCTATAACAAAAGTGGAAGTAGGTTTAATTCTGCTCATGATGATTTCTCTTCTGTTTCTTCTGCATGTCAAACTTTAAAGATAAATACTTCGGTTTTACTCAGGTACTTGGCATCCCAATTCTTCCACTGTTCTTAGAAAAATGGCATGGTTTTCCTCTTAGTAAACTCCTACACAATAGCTGTAAACCCTTTCCTTAAATCTATCAGGATCACCCAAAATTCAGGAAATCTTTAAAAATAGTTTTCTGCTTTTTGTTTTACTGACACAGCAAAGATAGTAAATGTTTATGGAGAAAGTGAATTAGAGATGTTCCATGCATACTTCAACAATCAAAAAGTTAGAAGACCAAGAAATCTTATCACTTAAGTTGCTTAGGAGTAATATATGGAATATTATTTTTATTTCATAAGTTTTTTTTTATTCTTGTAGAAGACCTCAATCCCAGAATAATTAAAGAGAAATGCAGAAAAAAAGACAACTGTATTTAAGAGCTGTATGCATATATTGCACACTAGTGTAAGGCAAATACACCATGATACCACATGCTTTATTTTCCAAACAAACAGCAGAGTTATACACCTACCAGCCATTCTCTCAGAAGCATAGTAATTTCCGATGACTTCATACTGGATATCAACAGTTGGCACTATATTTGGATGAGTCACTTCTACTGTCAACAAGATGCCCATCAGCAAGTTCACCACCTGAGAAAGATCACAGTTATCTAAAGGTTATTTATACTGCAACAGCTATGATCTTATTAAGGACACACTGATAGATCTTTTATTTCGGTTAGAAATAAAACTCTCTGCTTTGCTTGTATATGGAAGAATAAAATAAATAAAAAAAAAGGAACCCAACTTACAAATATATTTCAATATTAGTTAGTTAAACCACTACCATTAAAAAAAAGCAGGAGAGCAGTGGACCCTTGCTAGTTTTAACAAATCACAACTAAATAATTAAGAAGATGGATAGGGTTTGTAAGGATTCAAATGACATAATTAAACTGATGCTGCATGATGATTTGTGAACTGGAAAACAGGGAACAGTTAAAAGAGGCAAGGAAGGAAAAGGTACAATGGACACAATGAGGAACATTTGGAAAGAGTTTCTGCTTTCTGTAAGTTGAAAGGCAGAATTAATTTAATGCCCAAATAAGGTATTGAACCCTACTCTTTCAAATAGTACTGGGGGCAAACAGTACAAGGGGATGTGCAAGCATCACACAGTAAATACTGATTATGAGGGAAACTTCCACTACAGCTCTAATCCTCAAACGTAGCTTGCTGCTTGCTTTCTCCCATCTTACAGTTTTAATACAAGCAGGGGAGACCTGGCTCCCTGCCCTTCCTAGATCATTTATTAAAACCTCATCAGTCCTTATCAGAAGGGTTACACAGGTAAAGTTAAAGAAATCTCACACAAAGATTAAACCCCCAAATCTGTATTCATTCAGCACTGGCTACGTGCTTACCAGTCCTTCTCCTCACTTAACAGTGCCACTGAAGACTGCTTCTGTTTCCCCATTTTGGTACACATCAGAAATGCTTTCAGTAACAGTAAGAGCTCAAAGAGTCAAAAGTAGTTTAAGTCTCTGCAAAATTGCCTTCACAGCATTTATAACTTATTCAAGATTTACAGGGGCATAGTTCCTGTTACTAATACCTGGAGAGACAGGCCACAGAAAAAGGCTGCATAACAAAAAAAAGTCATGATGGTATTTTTCAAGCTGCAATCATTTCCAGTCTGTATTCAGTACAGTCACCAGCACCGGCAGGATCTTTTACAATTAGCCTCAAAAACAAAATAACAAACTGGTCTGCAGTTTCTTACAACTTAAGAATATTTGCCAGATATTTCTTCTTTTACTGGCCTGGTTCCAGGAGTCAATGATAGTAATAGTGGCAAGTCTACGCACAATTACTGACGTTTTCAGTAAGGAAAACCAGCTTTTGAACATTTAAAAGGAGTTTTAACTTTTAAGACTCAATAGTTCCCACAAGCTTTTTTTTTTTTTTTTAAAGGTTTTGTTGGGTTCTTTCTTTTTTTTCCTGGATATCATGGTGATAAGCTTGCTTACGCTTTCTACTAAAGCAATCAGCTTTGATTTCACTGAAGTGTTCATTTTGTAGAAGATGACATGATGGCATTATTATACAAACTTACTAGAAATCCCATCTACTTTCAGCCACTTGTATCCCCCATTTTATGCCTTGGAACATAAAATACAGAAACTAGCACAGCTGGCAGTAAAGAACCAAGTTTAGCCACCAATATTTTCAGCCTTAAAATAAGCATATTTTCCTCCTTGCAAGAACTTCCCACAGTACAAACTGTCAAGTTGCTCATCTGCCACTTGTCTAAGCCTTATTTGGCTTCACCATTGTTCAAATGTATAGAATACTATATTCTCTCACCACTCCTGTTCTGTCCTTCTCTACTCTGGCTTTCTGCTTTCAATGTATTTTCAGGCCTATTTCCTCCTGTCTGTGAGTGAAACAGGCGTATCAACCTATACTTTGGAAAACAACTTCCTGCTCTATGCTTGTTTTAAAAAGCCTATGTCAAGGTTCAGGTCTCTGGCAGTTGAAACATTGACTTCTACTTCATAAAACACAAAGAGACATATTCAATTATAGCTCTTATTGTTTATAGCATTTATTGTTTATACACAGTCACCATTTTAACTTGAACAGTGATAAAGTTCAGGACAAAAGACAATATTACTTCAATACTGAGTTTAACTGCCATGATAGGCTATCTCCCTCAAGAGCAAGCAGCACTCAAATTAATATAGAATACTGAGGAATTTGAATGCCTTGGAATTGTGAGACTGTGATCCTACATCTGTCACTTTATTTTCATACTATTCATGGTCCTAATTTAGCATACAAAAGTCCCTAGTAATTTCACTAGTTACTGAGTGCAGTTCAAAGTATTAAAGATTGAGAAAATAAATCTGAAATGGCGTGCAAGGAAAATAGGAAATTAAAGAGCCATTCAAAATTCCATCTATTAAGGTCAGTGAGTACAATAAAAATGGTAACTTTAAAAAAAACCCAACCAACAAGAAACCCAAACCTCTGCCAATTAACACCCCAGGGCTTCCAGTACTCCATTACTCCTATTTGTGAATCATATCACAGCACTGAGCAATTCACTGTATTCAACATATGAATTTCAATTACGAGTTACCAATGACTCCAAATTAGGAGTCCTCTTAAGCAGGAAGCCAGAGCCTGTATTCTAACTACTCCCATTCTTCTTTCACAGAAGCTTGATAACAGCAAGACCACAAGGCTTGTTTCAACTTGATAGTCAACGTTACTGGCAGCAAGAGAATGGTCTGGATTGCAAGGCATTGTCAGAGCTTAACAGAATATACTCACTGCAAATAAAATATATGTTCACAAATGGTCTACATGAAGGAGGAGTCAGAAAAAGCATAGCCCAGATAAGTCTCAGTGTAATCTGAAGATTAAAACCACCACCCCCTCAAAAAAACACCAACACTGACAAGCCATCACTCAATGGATGGTGCACCATTCCAAAGCAACATCTCAGAAACCCCTGCAGTCCCCATTCTAGTTGTGTCAGGAAGTCAAAAAGTAATATAAAACAATTACAAAACACCTGTTCAAATTCTTACTCAAAAGATGGTTCCATTAAGATGAAAAACTAAGTTTTGTAGTAGTTTACAAAGTGTATTTTACTCTTAAAACTGGGAAAACTGAGCTTAATTGAAGTTCAGTATACATTACACCAAAATTTAGAAATTCAATAGCTGGTATTCAAGTAGAAAGTGGGTATTTATTACAAACTGGTAACAGAAATACTAGCTCCCCATATGACCAGAGCTCAAAAGACTACGGGACTATTAACAAGCATTAGCTTTTTAATTAGTGAGTTTTATCTCCATGGTATACATTTAATGCCTAATCATGTAACTGCTTCATCTCTCTGGAGGCCTGAACATGAAGTCTAGGTTTCCCCAAGCACCCTGAGTTACTAAAAGACATAAACAAGAACATCTACTTATAATTTGCTTATTTCCTTTTATGAGTGGGAAAGAAGAGGGAAATTGCCTTGCACTACTACACTTTCATCTTCCTCTCACTTTTCCAGCATTTTTCCTTAAACGTGTTCCTCAAACAAACCAAGACAGAGCTTTTTGTTTTGTTTTTTATTATACTGAAAAAAATAAAAACAAAAAGAATTTCAGTAGGGTATTTCAGAGCTTCTAGCACTGTCAAGATTAGATTGAGACCAGTTACATTCCTTTGTTTCTGGAAGTCTTGTTGAGTGAACAAACCACTCCAGAGATCATCCTGACATTCCTGCTAACCAGTAGCAATTGCATCATTTTGACTCCATTGCTGAAGTTTGCTGCCAGATCGAAACAGCCACTCCCTCCAAAACAATGCTATTACTTTTAGACTGTTTATTGAACTCTGATCTGATTTTTGCCAGGGCAGTGTTCACCCTTCCGGTTTCTGGAAAGCACTGTGCGTAATAAGAAAGATTACAGGAAGAAACAAACTTCAAAGCCACACTTTTGCAGTTACGGAGCTAGGAATAGGAGGTTTCTTTTTCCTTCCTACATAGAACAGTAGTGGGTGTTGCAGAGTAAACCAAACTCTATTCGTTCTGGAACTCAAGAATGAGTCCGCTAAAAGTGTTCTTAACTCATCTATTCGCAAATACAGTTTTATCTATTTATCAGAAACAACAGCAGCATACAGACAGAAGCATGCTTAAAAGATGCAGCTTGATCACAGCAGACATTTTAGAAGATAATGTCCTTGTTCTCTCTAGACTCACAGAAGTACACAAGGACAGTGATATAACTGTTTTAGTGAGGAGGTAAGTTAATTAGACGCAAGATTTAAGAGTATATAAATAAGCAAGGAATAGGAAAATACCTAAAGAAATGGTTACATAAGAACAATGCACATGTATTAAATAGCCAAAACTCTTATCTTACTGAAACATCTGGAGTAGATTGCTAGGAGACTCCATTTTATGTTTGGTATCAAATTCCTTCAGGGCTGCACAGCACAAGAACACAGCGTATCCAGTAAGTACAGGCTGACCAAGATTTTCACTAGCACAAAGTTGTTGTTGAACTAAGCCTTCTCCCCCATCAAAAAGCTACCCCCCTCACAAAACAAACCCCCCACCAAACTAAACAGAAAAACAAACAAAAAAGCCTACCTCACAGAGAAAGTTATTACTATTTGTCCCACTGCAACTTATAAGCACAGATTATTAAATTGACTTAGAAATACGTACCACAAGCTAGTGTCTGAAAGGCTGAAGTGATACTTAAACAGTGCATTAATTAACATGTCTAAACAACCTTGACATACCCTAGGCACTTTAAAAAAAAAATAAAAATAAAAAATTGAAAGTTCAGCAGCAGAAAGGTAAGTTTGATTTTCACTCTCCAAATTGTACTTTACCTTCAAAAGGTATGAATTATAGTTGAATTCTGATTTAAAGTACAAAGCAAGACCACCTAAGACTTCATGGTAAGACCTTATTTCAGCTTAAACAGCTAACAGTTGTCAGACTTAAAAGAGTTATCACCTTTTCCCAGCTGACAGGTGGGAAGAACTGGATAAAAAAATTCAATGCATAATTTAACAAAGTGTTTGATACAGTTTATAGAAAAACACAGTGATTAAATACTTCGCATGCACCCTACAACCCTAAACTCATCTATATTTTTCCCTCTAGCAGCCTGCAGACACTGAATCTGTAGCAGTTACACAAGATCAAAGGAACACTTTGCCTCAGACACCACCGCTGAAGCCGTCAGCCTCATCAGTGACCAGCCATAAGCACTACAGATATTTGCCAGATTCAGAAAGGAGAATGAGGTGCTGCATCCAGGCAACAAGATGAAATGGAAGCACAGAAAGAGAGGTAGAAGCTGGAAGTGCTACCAGGTCCGTGTCCAGGAAAAGCACATCCCTGCCCACTGCCCCCCGCCAAGTTCCTGGGTTTCTAGATACTCCTGCCAGCAGGAAACAAAAGCAGGGAAGGCAAAAAGGTGCGTTTGTTCCATAACAAGGATGGCTATCTTCTTACTGTTAACAATTTATGCTTTTACTTGAGGTACCAGCAGCATATTCTTGATCTCCCTCCATTAGCACGGGGTAAAACTTACAGAAGTTCTGCAGGTTTTCAGAACAAGTCTGACATTCAATACTGCAAGAGACCTTATTTTTCTATTTTACATAAACTAATAGTAGAACTTAATCAACACCGACTTTTTTTTCAATTTCTTTTTGAAAGAGTGAAATATCCCTTTTCTAAAGTTTTGTTACACTTCCTACCCCACTACATTGCTTTTTCTTCCACTCCTCTCTCCTGCCATTTTATTGGTTGCCTGTACATTTTTTTTTGTCAATGGAAAGATGAGATAATAATAGTAATAAAAAAAAAAGATCTCTCTGTAGTTGCTGATGATAAACCATAAACTCTCCAAACTTAATCCCTATGCCTGTAAAAGCAGTTTCTGTGCATGGCTCCTTCACATCAAGGCATAAAAATTCAGCATTCTCTATTTTTATAGTCTGGTGAAGGAGAACACAGCCTTTGGTTACAGCTTCAGGAGAATAGAAAAGCTATGATGCAACATTTTTAAACTATCCTCACGTTTTTACTTCCCATGAGGGCAAGGGGAAGGAAAAATGAGGAAACTACTTTAGAAAAGAGGAACTCAGTTCCCCTTTAAGGGAACTAGGGGAAGTTTCGGGCCCAGGCCTTAACTTGCTGATACCGTTTTCACATTTCTACTTTCTTTCAAAACTGCCCTTAATATTTCAACTTCACCACCAAACTCTCTCTCACAGAAAATGCACCCACCAGTCAGAAAACAAGAGGTGTTTTGGAAACCAAACCTGTTTGTATTGCTCCCCAACCACTGCGTTGAGAATACAGAGTACCGAATAACCAGGAACTTCCCTTTCCACAGAGCTCTTCAACAAGCAGAAGCCATGCTGTTTTGAAGACCCTCACCTTCCTCTCAGAGGTTGATCACTACTCAGGGGAACCAAGTCTTGTCGTTCTGCTCTGAGCATACCCCAAATTCCAGCCTTCCCCCCGCCCCCCCTCCCCCAAGCGTTACCATCTCCTCTCCTACCGAGCACGCGTTCAGTACTGTTTGAAACATGTCAGAGCCCCTCCAATCTAAGGAAGGGAACAGTCACAGAACCCCCCGGAGACCCGGGTTAAAATGCCCTGAACTTTCCCTTCGCTTTATTTTTCTAACCCCGACAAAGGAGGCCGCCGAGGGACAACCGGGTCTGCCGAGCCCGAAGCAGACCCCGGGAAGGAAGCGAGACCCGAACCACGCCGGGTGACTCCAGGAACGCTCACGCAGCTTCCCCTGCAGGGAGCGGCACAGGGGACAACCGCGACAGCTGGCTCGACGACAGCGGACCCCCGAGAGGGGGCGACCCCCCGGTAGAG
>VZSZ01005122.1:90031-128087 GCA_013398815.1 Ibidorhyncha struthersii | reverse complement strand
GAGGACCGTAAAACCCCCGCGCGCGCGTCACCGCCGCTCTGGCCAATCAGCCGCCGACAACGGGGGCGCGGGGGGTGTTGCCTGCGGGGGGAGGGGAGGTGTACGCGTTGCCGCAGCAACAGGCGATTGGCGGCGCCGCGGGCCAATCACAGCATCCCTGGGCGCAACGCCCTGTCGCTCACCTGCGGCGGCGGGGCGGGGCTCACCTGAGGCGAGGGGCGGGGCCCGCCGGGCCCGCCATGTTGGGGCGGAGCCACTTCCTCCCGCCACCGTCCCCTCAGGGCTGGGACTGCTCAGCATGGCGGATCTCCGCCGGGGCAGGCCCCTGGCCGTGCTCGCCTGCCGCTCAGGGGCACAGCTCGCCCTGCTCCCCCATGCAGCGCGGGTGGAGGTAGGCCAGGGCGAAGAGCCGGTGCTCGGCCTCCGAGCAGGCGGCCGAAGCCCTACGGGAAAAGCTGCGTTGTCCAGCGACAACCCTTTCTTCCGAGAAAACTGGAGGAGGTCTCTCCTTAGCAGAGCCCGCAGTAGCCTGCGCAGAGATAGTACCAACGTCCCACGGCTTTCGCTGAAATTCAGCCAGTGCTGTGGACGGTTTAATTCGCTTAAACCCTTTTGCTGTTGTTTTGTATTAGCTCGTTGGATTAAATTGCTAATATGGTGTGGTACGTGCTAATAGAGTATGTAATAAGAGGGTAAACAGAAGAGGTGAGTTTTAGTCCCCAGAGATGCTTTACTTTTCTGTGAGTCGAAGGCCCTGTTTGTGAGTGGATAGTTATAATAACACTTAATTAGTCCCGCTGAAAATAGCATGTGCTGCCAGATACATGTGTTACGTAGAAATAATATGTATAAATCCCAAGTGCTGCCTTCATGTGTGCATGTGGGAAGAGGTTTCCCCAACAGGTCTCGTGTTCCGTACGGAGCCGGAGCTATAAACTCCCTCTGACCCAGGGGCAGATGGTGTTTTCTGCAGACGTGAGCTGTGGATATAGATATGGACACAGTTTATTGTAACCCTGGTGCAGCTGCTAGTATTTCCTTCTTGGCAGTGTACGACCAATCTGAGACACTCATAGAACCATAAATGTTTGCTGTGCATATATACACCAAGATGTATGTCATATGTCAGTATTAATACGGAGTTTTTTCACTCTGAATAATGAGAAGATAATGAAGGTGACTGTATTCATCCTTTTGATATATTCCAGGTCCTACAATTAACATATTTTATTGTTTCAGCTACTTAGTCTATTTTTAAACATAAGCTGTTGCTGAGTTGTTTGAAATGATTTACTTAAAAGCTTTAAAACTGACCTTTTTATTTTAAATCCCCTGTGTTCCATAATTGGTGTTTTTCCTTAGGGCATATTTCATTTTTGAATAAACATGTTGTAAGTGCTGCTAAGACTGCTCTAATGATCCTATTATAAACTATTGTTTGTTTTTTTTAGTGCTCCTAATGTTCTCAGCCCTGTGCACAGATGCTTAATTATCAACACTGATTTAATATAGCAAAATCAGACTAATTTTAATCAATATACATGCATGCATGTAAATAAATAGGAAAGGAGTGTGCATTTTGTTGTAATCGGTCATTTGAAAAATCGGTTTTCTCACAGATGGCACGTTGGGAAGACTAAGCCAACTGTTCCTGCAGTGTGCACGCCTGAATTGATTACATTGTTCCTGCGAAGCTGAGAGGCTCTCCCTCCTTTTGGTCTGTCCCTGTGTGAAAGAGGAATTCACAGGACTAGAGTGAGTCAGAAGAGAAAGCAGGAGCCTCTTGCTCGAGTTAGGGCATCCGCTTGGAAACACCTAGATTCCATTCTCATTTCAAATGGTTTGTGAGGGCAAGTGTTTCAACTAAGATCTTGCAGTCGGACTCTTTGCCTTCACTAGGATCGCTGGCGGCTCTCGTGTCAGGCTCAGATCTTCAGGGCTATTTTCATGAGATGAAAGAAATCTTAATTAAGTGTTCATATCTTTGTCAGCCAGGCTCAGAATAAAAATTGATGCGATTTCCTTGAGCTTCACTGCTTGTTATACCCCGAAGACAACAAAGATACTGGGAAGAAGAACGTGAATGTCATTTAACACCACAAAGCAGCTTTCCGAAGCAGGCTAGACTGATGTGGAACTATTGAGCAGGCATAAAAAACCTCTGCACTTTCTCCTCCCCTAAAAAGAAAAAAAAAAAAGGAAAGATTAAAAGAGTACTTTGAGAATGATTGCATTGTTTCCTGTACTTGGGAGAAGAGAGAATAGGTTAATGATTTTAGTCCTACCCTCTGTGAAAGATTCCAGTTCTTCCTGCCACAAGCAGCCCCGATGACCTCAGGCAAGACCTTCCTTCTCTCTGAGCCTTAATTCTCTCCTTTTTGCTAGTTCAGAGAGGATTTGTGAGGCTAAATATATGAAAAATTCTGAAGGTCTCAGCTTACAGTCATGACAGCCAGAGCAAAATCTGAGAGCGACAGAGAGTACTGGAGATAAACTTTTCTTCCCAAATAGCAAAAAGACCTTGACACTGTGGGAGCACATCCTCCACTTCCACAACAGTAAGAGCAGAAAAAGCCCTACACATATCTGCAATCGAGAAGCAGCTGCAAGAGAATGATTCGAATTCCTTTACCAGCATGACACTTAACTCCTTCCTTCTCAGCAGGTAGAAAGGGAAGGAGTTTTGATGTCACGGTGTTCTTCATTAGCTAAACACGTTAGGTCTTTCCAAAACCGTGTCTAGACAGGAGAACTGAACTGCCTTGAGAGGGCATGGCAATGTTTTACCAAACACAAATTATTAGTTTTGAATATTTGAAAATAATATAAAAACACATGTGACAGCAGAACAGCTGGGATCATGTAAATGAGAGGCCAGGTTGCGCTCTCCTTCAGCTTCTTCAAAAAGTTCAACACCTGCAAGATGTCAAAACAATACAGCACTAAGACTGTCTTATGCTGATTTTTGTAACTCCACAGTGTCTCCTGTTTGTGCCATTCTTCAGTCTATCCTTGGCAAAAAGATGGTTTAGACTTAGGGTGCTATCATTACTTCTCCTCTGCGTGCACGGAACTCTTGCCAGGTTGCTTATGAAAGAGGAGGTGCTATTCTGCTTCAGCATTTGCTCTGTGTGTGTGAGGGGAAACGTACAGACCATGAGCTTATAATTGTACGTAACCTCCACGGACAGAGTTCATATCACTTTATAATGAAAATATTGTCCTGTTTGGGATTGGGGAAACTGAGGTACAGTGAGAAGAACTGATTTGACCAACACCACAAAGGCTAGTGAAAGCGATAGGAACATCAAGCAAGTTTCCTGTCCAGTGGCTTCTTCACCAGGGAATAAAAGGTGCAGTGCAGGGATTGTTGGAGCTTTTCCATCTCAAATGGAAGGCTCTTGGCTATGAGGGCAGTAACAAGCTACTTCTATAATTTTTTTTTCTATAATTTTACTCCATGTGTGTGTCTGCTACTCTACATGATAAAATACAAAAATAAAAAAAGAGGAAAGGTGACTTTGCTTCTCAGACTTGGTTATTTTCCGCACTGAAGAACCATTTTTAAATAAAACAAAAATGCAGGGTTTTACAACATGCCAGGGAAACTAATGTCTTTACATAGATACTGCAGTACGTAACACCAGATCCCTTCAACAGAATTTAGAAAAATCAATAGAACTGGTGCAGAAGATGTGAAAAATATCTGGGCTGAGAGCATGGATTAGCTTTTTGCTTCCTTAAAAAAAGATAAGAATGTACTGGAGTAAAAGCAAAGTATTAACATATCCGTGAGGGGGAAAAAAACCTAAAATGAATTAGTCATGAGGGAAACTTTCCTGTTGGTGACTCACACAGTGAAATCCTAGATATCCTGAAGTCAGCATTAACAAATTTTACCAGCCTTTTTTTCTCCAAGATGGATTCTGCTAGAAGAAAACAAGCTAATTTAGAGATCCAGTGGTTTCTTGTAAAAGAGATAAGAAAGTAATAAGACTGTATTGCGATGAGTTTTGCGGTTATTGGATTTTACTTTTGTTTATTAAATTAATCAACATCACTTTAGGATTCCTAATGTAATGTTCCAAGCTTCTGTACTTTTTGTTCTAGCTGATGGCTGTTAACAATATGAATTATCTTTTACCAGCAAGGGTCAATTTAACTCAGTTCCAGACCTTTTAACTTGTAACAGATGGATCAGAAAGTCAGGGTTAGAAAAGCAGCTAAAATATGACAGCATGACGTAAAACTTAACATTAGCACAAGACTCGTGTTTCTGGGTTACTGGCTGTACACTCAGGTCTTCTGAATAGCAAACACTGAATAAAAATTCTTGTATTCACTTACAGAATCAAAATCTGCCAAACTAGAAGAGCCGTGGTTCATTTATGTCACCCCTCATACAGCTGAGGAGCTATAAAAATGTCTAAAAATAACGTACAGCATTTTCCTCTATCTAAAATGGCACTTGCAAGTTCAGGTATCTCAGTACTTTCACCTGAGTAAAAGTGAGTGCTGGAAACGGGAGATGTCCTCTACTTGCAGGCAGTCTCCCCCTCCAGCCCTCAGCCTGGACTTGCCGCTCCGTGAATCTTGGCAGGGTGGACAGGAGGAGCCTGAGGACCTGGACGCTGCCTGCTCAGGGAAGGAGGAAGAGTTGCCTTCTTGTAACTGTTATTTCTTTACACATTGGCTCTTTGAATGGGTTTGCAGGTTGGGACGTCAGCAAAGATTTCCAGGAGGAACACAGTGGCAGGCAGCTGATGCTGCCAAAAGTGCTTGATTAAGTAATTTATCATGTGTCTCCGTAACTTACCGTACTCCGAACCACCAACGAAGGAAAACAGTACACGGATAGAGAAATCAAAGTTTGACATAAACTCGTTTACCAAGTTTCTAGTAGTCTCTTGATGGGATGGTACATACACGTTGCAGTGTTTTTTTCCTAAGGCAGCACGGGGAGTTTGTTTGTGAGACCAATAAATTACAGAGCCTCTTTGGTACGGGAGGACACTTCCTTTGCAGGTGAGAGCATCTACGGAGCTGAATGTCAGGGATGGCACACACCAAAAAGTTCAATTTGCCCCTGGGTCTGGCTCCGTACGACCACAGAAGGACAAGATTTCCTATGTCTGATCTTCGTAGCCCTCTCTCTCACAAGGAGCCACCTACCCTTGGAGCATTTTCAGTATTATGGAGCAGGTCTGTGTTGCTAGCGCAGTAAATAAATTATTTTCTGCCAAGCAATTAGCATGTCTACCTGATACTCAGCTCACGCAGATATGTCAGCTGTGCCACTGATCTGCAGATTGGGTGGAACCTCGATAATTATAGACGATTATGATGATCACTTACAGGTAATTATGGAGTAGCAGTCCCAATTCCTCTCTGCCGTTGCCCCACTTAACCCTGATGGTGTTACACCCCGATTTGAGTGTGAAGCAAAGCCTCAGCCTCTGCATCTGCATCCTGCAGTCTGCCTGTGAGTAAACACAGCTTTGTAGGTCAGGAGTTCATCAGTTACAGCATCAACCGCATCTTAATGCCTGAGGTACTCACGGACCCATCGCTTAGGGATATGGCCCTATTATTAGGGATACAGCCAATCTTCCACCTTCAAAAGGCTTCCCACAAGAAAGAGCGTCATTACAAAAATAGAGCAGACCGAGTTTAAGAGAAAGCTGAAACTTAAAGCGGTGTATTTCATCATTTGCAGCTGCTGCTGTAACAATCCATTGCTTGCTCCTAACCAGATCATAGATGTTTTCGCAGCCGCGCTTCATCCCACCTCCCACGCCGCGGCTGCACCAGAGGCTTGATTTCCAGCCGCTGGGCCCTCTGCGGGCGCAGGGAGAGCTTTTGGCTGTTCCCAAGGCATGTGCCACTCAAGCAACTAATAAATTGCTTAAGGAAAAGGCAAGGGGAGCCAGCTGGATCTGACCCATGAACTGGCAATTAGACTTCACGGAGCTGATGAATGACCAAAGAGAGGCTACTCTAGATTTACCCCTTTAAGGGATTATCCAGAGAATAAAAACATTCAGCTATAGCACAAGCAATGCTACAACCTGTTGGAGTGATGCTGAATCTCCTGTCTGAGGACGTACGCTACTTTCCAGCTAGTAAAGACCAGAGAGTAGGAGAATGAGCATATCAGGCACATTTGTTTAACACTCCCGCTGCCAGAAGCAGGATAACAGGCTGATGACTTGTGCAGAACGGTCCGTTCTCACGGAAGAGAAGGGGAGACGTGTCTTAAAAGCATGGAAACCACGGAGTCGCCTGAACACGCAGTGATGAAAGGAAGGGGAATTTCATAAGGGGCTCAAAGGTCTGCTTCTCAAAGGTGCTGGCCATCTGCAAAGACCGTTTGTTAAGCTGAGCGGTGGTTTTTCAGCCCCTGAGGACTAGGAGGTGAAAGAATGGAAGTTAACAGCAGCTGCCGAGTGCTTTGTGTTTTGGTTTAGTTGGGTTTTCTTTAAACTCAGTGCATTCCCTGGAGGAACCAGCCCCCCAGCACACTGTCCCGTCCCTGGGAGCCCATGCAGCAGCAGCGCTGGGGGATGCGGCGCAGAAAAGCTCCCGGCACTACCACAGCCGTATCAACAAACGGTACCCAACACACCCTGACTACTCGCAGCATGGCACCGATATGGCAGATGAGTCACACAAACAGTACATTGCCACCAAATTTGCCCTGAAGAGAGCTTTGCGGTTCTTCAGGAGAGCCTACGATCAACAGTATTTCGATGTAGGAGGGTATTTTCTTTGCCTGCATTACAATGTGGTATTAAATAAGGTGCTGCAATAAATTTCTGAGCCCATCTGTATTACAGTGATGACTTCCCATCTGTGAAACAGTGGAGCCAGAAGAAAAATACAGCTCTCCTGATACCACTGATGTCAGTAGGAGTGGTACTGATGAATCTGACAGAAAAAACGGGTAATATAATTTGCTGCTGCTTGTCATCAGCACTGCAGTCAACTTGTCAGTGTTACAGGTCTTGATTGTTCTTTTATCCCAACAACAGAAGAATGTCATGAGGATTTCCTAAACATAAAACAGTTCAAATGAAGGAAATCTCTTAAAAAATATCTACAGTACGTCAAAAAAGCTTGAAAATGAAATGGTTTTAGCCAAAACCACACGTGCTTACGCACACACGTACAAACTAATTAAATAAAACTGCTCATGAGTGCTGGGCTTTGGGCAAAAGTTTTGATTTTTTATTATAAAAACAATGAACATTGGAAATACTGTAACATGTTGAAATAAACATAATTACACAGACATCAAAAAGTTTGAAAACAGATATAGAGAAAAAAGCAAGAAATCTGGAGCCTACCGATCTTGTGAGCTTCTCTTTATCTCCTTCATACTTTTTTTTTTTTGGCTCAGAGAGGTTATCTTCAGTGCTAAACAAAGACCTTGGGCAACATCCTGGCCCCAGTGAGGTCAATGAATGTTTTCCATTGGCTTCAGAGATAGCAGAACTTTACTCATTACCCACATACTCATTAACACATCTTCTAAATCCTTGAACTTGCTGTACTTGTTTCTCCAGTGAGGCCATGTGTTTTCTTGTTATGCCTCTGCTCCAAACCAGTTACTTTCCAGATAAAAGCCCTTTGGTCTGTTCAGTCCATTCATAAACTGCCTATATTTCCCCTACACGGAGACAGAAACACCAAGATGTGCAGATTCTAGACAGTGGGCTGCTAAGTGGCATCCACTGAAGAGTACCCCTCACCTGTGTGAAACAATCCTGCCGTGCTAAATTTCAGGGCACGCTGTACAGCTCGCTGCCCCAAAAATCACCGCACAAGAGAACTGCCCTTTAACATAGAGTAGCTAAACTCCAAACACAAACACATTGCTGCAATTAATTGCTTCTCTGAAGGACGCAGCTGCTTTGACAGCTACGCAAGAGATGAAGGCGCTCAGGTAAAAGTGCTGAGCTGCAGGTAAAGCTCAGACAAGCCAGCATCAGGGACCGGGTGGCTGTGGTGGCAGAAGCACAGAGCTCTCCTCTGGCTCCGTGATGCAAACAGGAGTGCTGCTGCAGTGGTGTAAAGCCATGAACGCGCCTGGTTACTCAGGGTCCCACGTGAAATTGAGTTTCACAGCATCAGCCCAATGCCTACGAACGTGCATACGTTTAACATGCATTAGTATCCCATGCAATCTCCAAAGGCACAAAGTCAAATGCGGATGGAGATTTGACGGCAGCACTTCTAGGACGGGTCAGGTGGAGGCACAGTCTCAGGACCATCTAAGAAACCCTCACAGCTGCCACCACAGCTGCAGCTTCTCTAGGGATAAAGGGCTTCAGCTTTTAGTGGTGGCAGCTCAGCGCTATTTATAAACCACAGTATTTGAGTGTGACACATTCCCTCCTCCGTACTATAAGCCCTCTGACAACAAGAAATACACACTCTTCAATAAATACTAAAATGGCATTTTAAAAAATTTTGTTCACAAATTTAGTTTATAGTAGAATATTTAAGTAACAAAATGATAAAAACTTCCAAACATCAGATTAAGAAAAATGATTTCAAAAAGTTACTTCAGTCTACTATAAGTACAAATGCAACATGCTTTGGACATACAGACTTTAAACTTTAGCCCACCATGAAATCTGAGGAGAAAAAAAAGGGGTTAGATCATCTCTCCAAAAGAGTCTAAAATCTCCTCTAGAAATTTTCCCTTGTGGAGCAAGCTAGCCTGATGTGGGGTGAAAAGGATAAATACGTCAAGGTCCGAAGCAAAAGTCTGACTGTAGCAGCCAACAATGATTTAAAAGGTTTAGGAGGCTTGAGAATGATCCACGTTATTCTCCCTTTGTCTCTGAACAGTGGTTCCTTCTGTACATCAGTAACCTGGCGATGAGCACCTCTGCAAAAATGCCAGAGACCAGCTGGTGGACCCTCCATGGAACCGAAGTCCAATCACGGTCAGGTACGTCCCGACCATTTCTACAATGGCATATTACATTACAAGTTGACAAACAACATGACAGTGAAAAACTGAAAGGACTCAATGCAACCAGTCAAAACCCATTCAACAGCTTTTAATCAAGGGCAGCGGTTTGCAATGAACGGCCGCTCTGTTCCAACGCCCCCTCCTGTGCCCAGTGTGCTCATTCTCTCCGTTCTCTCACACACTCACACTCTCTGGCTCACTGCTCCTCTTCTCCTCTTCCTCTCGCTGGGAGGTCTCCTAGAGCCTCTCTTTACTTTGGGCTCAGCGCGGCATCGCAGAAAGCAGAACCCTTGCAGCTCCTCGGCACGCAGGCCCCGTTGGGTTGTCCCTCTGGCAGCCGCACAGCTCGCTCAAGTCTCTTTCTTCATTTTCTTCCTCTTCCTCCTCTCCTTTTTTCCAGGTACACCTGCCATACAAACAATAGGGGCCAGTGCCCAAACCTTCCACGTGCAGTCACATCCCTGGGAACTGCTGGCTTTTCGCCTGAAGAAGGATATTTTGGGGTTCTTAGATGTGTTTCACAAGGGCCACCTACGTACAAGGGTAATCCAAAGTCACGGGGAGGGCTCTGAATGATTTTTGGGGGGCTCTGACTCACACATACATTTGCTTCCATTTCTCATTGAAAAGCTCTGTGCAAAAATTACTCCCACTAAATACAAAAGCGGTTTTGCTCATTAACTCTGGCAGGAGCAGGAACAGGTATTTGTCACAGAAGAAAACATAACGGAGCCTCTCTAAGAATTAACACGTTCAGCTAAAAGAGGAGCATTTTGCACAGTCACTTAAAAATGCATTTGTGAACACTGCTCAGTTTACGCATTTTTCTGAAACCAAAATTCCTCAGATGTGCAAAAATCAATCACTTACCGTTACTGGGTGAACTACTAGCAACGTCCAAGGATTTTCTGAAGGAAGCACAGGCTGCATCACTGCTATGTTTTATAGATATCAAGTCCCTTGGGCCTTCTTCCATTCTTGTTTCCAAACCTTGCTGGGGCTTAATTGAAACAATATGCTTCACTAAGCATATGAGTTAAACGAAGCATATGCGAGTACAAAATATGAGAGAAAATGTCATTATTGGAGGGAATTAGGGTATTTAAAGAAATGGCAGGACAAATTAGTTTTTCAATGGTTAGAATATTCTGGCATGTCATCTACCTACCTCCTGTTTATTTGTTTTAGAAGGGATTAAAGTATCGAAATTGTCTTTCATTACCATCTTTCCCCTTGTTTTCCCCCGTGAATAGAAGAACAGCAAGATACATTGGGGTGAAAGTACTGTAATTGTATCGTGAGACTGAAGACTAAGATGTGCCCAGTGACTGCTAAATGAAATACCGGAGGTAGCACAGGGAGCGTGATGAGCAACTTCGTATATCTGGCTTCGTAATTAATTTCTTTTTTTTATTTCCATCTCCAAAGGATGAGCTTGCACAGCAGCAGACGCCGACATTTGGGACTGATGTGCTGCACAAACTCCTTCTGGCCCATCGTAAACGTGCCAGAAGAAAAAATGCCATCCTCAGGAGTCTGAACAGCACTATGAAGGCTATTCATTAAGGTAGATACGAAGCTAAAGCAACTAATTGGATATGCAAGAGAGAGAGTGGCCTGGCAGCATTCCGGTATCCAATGGAGGTATCCTAATGACCGTGTGGATTGTGGTCAGTGAGTTAGTTAAAAGCTTTTCCCTTAAAATGAGAGCATCAGGAGTTCAGGGTGCAAAATTGTCCCAAGGATCAGGAGAGACCACAGTGAGTGTGAGGGGAAGACAAAGGATACTACACAGCCATACAAGTCCAGAGCAGCATAGTCAGTGACAAGTGAATGAAAAACAATTAGGACATTTTGGGGGGTTCCCCCCCACCCCCATTTCTCATTCAAGGACATCACAGCCAAGGACTGGTCCAAAACGCAGTCAACACTCTATTCCTTTCTACTTCCCATCCCAAATGAGATGACATTTTCCACAGCCTTTCTCTGTTGCACTCTGGGACATTTTTCTCTCAAGAAGCTTTTCACTGGTGTAACGCTGGTCTCGCTTTATCTTCACTGGCTTTTGGGAACCACCTTTGCAGTACTGTTAATATCTCCAGGTGACCTTCCACCACAGATAAAACACAGCCCAGTTGTACAGTAAACTTGGAGTGCATTTGCCTGAGAAAGCATTTTTTTTTTTCTATGATTAAAGCCATCTGTTCCTTTCTGCATTGCAAAATCAAACTCTTTTGCAAGTATGTTAGGGAATACCATGCTGCAGAAACCCACTGCTCACTGTGCTCATCCTTCTTTTATGGGAGAGGAGAGGAGAGGAGAGCCCCCCTTAGGTCACGTCATCCTAACGCAGAAGACACCCCCCTCTGCCCTTGGAAAACCAGATGCTACTCTGGGAATACAAAATACTCACATGCCTCAGTCCAGCTCCACCCCTTGCTTCCTTCACTTCAATTTTCTTCTTCTTCCTCTGCGTTTTGCTTTTGAGTCCAGAAAGGCAGAAATGAATGCCTGCTTTGCCTTTTGGCAAATCCTGAAAGCATTAGAGATTTTGTAAGAGGAGGCCTGGGATGGCTGACTCATGTTTTTTTCAGGAAAACTGATTGCCTCCAGGAGTGTGTGCTGACAGTGTAAAAGCAGGGCGTCTCTCTAGAGAAGGTACACACCTCGGCTCAAGACGGCTGTTTTCAAAAACCTCAGCACGCTCTTCCCACTGCTGCCAAAGAGGGACTTTTCCCTGGGCTTCCAGAAACAGCAAGCTTTCTGCTTCTACCCGTCCACCCAACCTACCACTGTATCACTATCAGCAAGCCCTCTCACTTAAATAAATACATCCCAGCTGGGATGGTGCGAAGGTTGGTGTCAGCTGTGGACTCTACACCTCTTTTAAGCCCCAGGTATTCAGGAAGGTCAGCGGCGGTAGAAAGAGTTCGTTCATGCTGGGTGGCAAACACCCCATGTTTGCTGCTCAGGACAGCAATGCCATCTGCGTGAAGAACTCCCAGGACCAGCCAACTCCCCCAACCCACCTCACACATCCTGCAAGTGTGTCCCCCAGCTCCAGCTATCTCAGCCAGGTCAGAAGAATGACTATGCCAAGCGCATCCTCCCAGCGTGAGAAAGACCCCACAACCGGAGGAGTCCCGCTCTAGGGCTGGACTGCACACCCCGGTCTCGATGAGACTGATCCCAGTGGAGCAGACCTTCCCTGGTCACCAGCGCCACTGCCTCACCTTCTCTTTCTCGTCCTCTGCCTGATGCTCCTCGTGGCCTGTCCAATTTCCCCACTCTTCTGTGGGAGCCTTCCAGTCAGAGTCGAGATCAATCGCTGAAGGATCATCTATTAGAACAAGCATAGCAATGAGTTATGTTCAAATCCATACTGCTTCCCAGGCTCATGCTAGTAATGCAAACACTGCAAAGAGTTTCTGTCATCCTCCTGCTTGCCGATGGGATGTCTGGGGGCGCAGGTATGCATATGCGTCTTAAACTTATTTTTAAAAAGAATACACTGACTGCTAATTCACAATTAGTGACTGCACTCTTCAGGACAGGAGGAAAATTAAAGAAGGGCAGAAAAACACAAGCATGAACAAAAGCCCTTCCAGCCTGTGCTTCACGAAAACAAGCTTTACAAAACTAATAGCCTGGCTTGCCAAACATTTTCTTTTAATTTCATGGAGAAGGATTCAGGCATATCCAGAAACACTGGCAGAGACGTCAGGCTCTGCCACTCACTGCAACACACCATCCCCAGGGCAATTATTTGTATAGAAGAGTAATATTAGCAAAGGATTTGTGCATTCGTTAATGCTCACATTGGCTTTTCTTTCCTGTAAAAAAATAGCACCAAGTGCATTCTCTACTTCCTCTTCCATTTCCTTTTCTTGAATGTAAGTCAGAAAGGCACCATCACAGCATTGATTTCCAAAGGTCCTTGACATGCAACTCTAAATATGCATGAAATAGGCAACACCTACCCTGCAGCGATTCTGATCACTTCATGGGGGCTAGGCAGAAAACTTTTGAAAATCTTTTTGGTTTCTGCATGTGCCAGCATCTGCTACCTTTGAAAATCTGGCCGCAAGCCCTCAGCTGCCTCTCCACAAAGCACTGGCAAATCATCCTCAGGCAAGAAGGCAAAACAGACCATTCCTATTAGACCAGTCTAATTTCTTTGCCCAAACTGAATGAGGTGCAAAAAAGCAGATAAATCAGCATAAGACGTTGAAAGGACTGCTTGATTATTCTTTAATGGTTTGAATGTAACAATCTTAAGTCTTATCCTAACAGGAAGAAAGACTTTCAAAACACAACATATAATAATAACTCTTAGCTGATCACGTCTCTTAAAATAAAAACAAATATAAAAAAAGTCCCAGGCTGGATGGAAAAACTTCTAGTTGAAGCAGGGCCAAAACCAAAAGCATGCTGGGGATGATAAAACTGTTTGCAAAAAGTTGCTCTGTCCAGTTTGCTGCCAAATGTTATAAACACAATTATAAACATTGCTCAAGTTTCTCAGTTTAAAATTCATGCCCTGTACATAGGCAGTATTTCTTTCCTTCTTCAAAAGGGACAGGAACAAGTAATTTCTAATGTATTCCCCCCCAAATTCCAGTCTAAGTATTTTAGGCAAATGAATGCATCTAGATTTGAGAGATGCAAAATATACATGAATGACTTAGATGTCTGCAGAACAGTTTGCGTAAGCTGTGGCACGGGATTACACCTCCGAAAAACTTTGGCTTCTCCCCTGTTAGGTTACGTGAGTGTCTGGCTCACAAATTCTGGATGATTTAGCTGTTGTGGTTGAAGGCAATACCAACCTGCACTCTCCACCCCATATCTACGCCAGACGGTGCATCAGGGTGAGGACACGGCACAGCTCCGCAGCCCGTGCGTGTACGTGCTGCCTCCGCACTAATATACCATAAGTGTGTTGTCGCAGCAAGAAATATAGGCAAAACCATGCTGCTACTGCTAGAGAGGAGGCAAATTCTGGCTACCAGAAAGGTACGCAGCATGACACAGGGACTGGTGAAATGGCACCCAGACTTCAGGAATGACAGTCCCTCCTGAGCTGCTCTGCCGATGGATGCTCTTGTGGGTATGCAGAACAGACCGTAACTTAAGATAGGTACACTGGAAGCCACAACTATCATTTATTTAACTTCCGAGCTCTTAAACAGTATGTTTGTATACTTACTTTTAAGCATGAAAATAGTTTTAATGGCTAAATTCCTGCAACGGGCTTACAGGGTAAGCAACAGGTAGGCATGAAGCTCAGCCAGGCAGCGGTGACGCTGCCTCATCTCAGAATTACTCTTCCCAAAGCATTATGTCCCAGCAGTGTTTAAAATCAACTCAGAGTAAAATTAAGTGCAATATAAGATTCTTTACAATTCTCTGGATCTGATGGGAAAATAGGATTAAATATACTCATCCTAGAGTTCTGATTTGAAACCTCTCCTGTTGTGCAGCGTGTTTCCCTTCCAGCTACAGTGACATCTCCTGGAATGGCTTTAAACTTTGAATAATTTCTCATATTTTTAAATCAGCAACTGATCCTCCTTGGGTCACAACTTCTCTCACAGGCTAAAACTGGTCAGTACTTCCTTCAGTAGGAGAAAACCACGAGCACAAAAAGGAATCTGCCATGCAGCAGCAAGTACTCCTGCTTCCTTGGTGGGTTTACAGAATCACAGAATCACAGAATGGTCAGGGGTGGAAGGGACCTCTGGAGATCATCTAGTCCAACCCCCCCGCCAGAGCAGGGTCACCTACAGCGGGTTGCACAGGACAGCGTCCAGGCAGGTTTGGAATGTCTCCAGTGTGGGAGACTCCACCACCTCTCTGGGCAGCCTGTGCCAGTGCTCTGCCGCCCTCAAAGTCAAGAAGTTCCTTCTCACGTTAAGATGGAACTTCCTAGGTGATCTCTCCCAAGTGCATCTATAGACCAACATCTTGATAATTCCTGCTGCTCATTTTTACAAAAGCAGTGCTGTTAAATGCCGTTTTCCGACTAGCTTCTTGCATGCAACCCACCTCAGTCCCCCAGCAGCTCCACGCAGGCAAAGCTGTACTTCTCTGTTCCCAGCTAGCAGCGAACGTGTCCCAGTTGCCGCGTGCGTTTCAGGGCCAAGGTGATTTCCACATACCCCATGTAATGAAGATATACTTTAAGATCCTGAAGGGCACCACTTTGAAGGTGTCTTCAGCAATCAGGGAGGATGCCAGCACTTCTGCAGGCAGAAAGTCCATCCCAGCGATGACCACCGGGACGCCCTTGGTCTCCAGCTGCCCGGGCAATGCCGGGGAGCAGCCGGCTCTGCCCTGGGAGGTGTCGGGGAGCCAGCAAACAGGGCCCCCCAGCAGCAGGGTCTGGTCAAAGGGGACAGTCGGTAGGTTCCCTATGCCAGCTGATAGACAGGGTAGGGCAGAGTACTCCACAGACTGAACTTAATTATCTGGCCTGGAAAATGAAGCTGGAAAGTACTGCAGCAAAAATCAGTCTGTGTCACCAAGAAAGGGATTAAAAAATTTCTAGTGCAGAGTTGTAGGTTTGTACCCTATGCTATCAGCATCCCTCTTTGGCATGCTACCCCCAGCATGGTCAGCAGAAACCTAAGGGAGGTTGACCTTCACCTGGCAGGGCAAAATCCTCATTGGCCTGCGTATTGTCTGTAGTGCTGGGTCCTTCTGTGGCTGCTGGAGAAAACCCATCCCTTTGCAAAGGGCAGGTGGCTGTGTAATGAGCACGGTTCTGACCCAAATCCTTGCTGAATCCTCACTTGTAGACCAAGTGGAATCCATCCAGTGCAAATGGATAGACAGTTGTTACAGGTCAAAATGACTGCTACCAACAGCTGGGTGTAGGAGTCCCTCATTTAGCACCTTCCTCTAGCATAATTCAGTAGATGCAAAAATATCCAATAAATCCCAGACTGAAGACTTCTTTTAATCCAAAGAAGCTGCTTACTCACATGAAACAAAGGAATTAAAATTCATTTTAACCCCAGGACAGAAGGAAGGATGGGAGTCATGAGACACGGGAGCTTTCTGAAGATTCCAGGGAAAACCTGCCTTGGCAATCAGGAAGGATTTATTGGGCAGAAGCCAAGTCACAGGCAAAAAGGCAGCCCTCGTGCTCGTGAGGCGTGCTGCTCTTGCGAAGCAGAACGTGGATCTCCTGAAGACTGCCCCGCGCTGTTGCCAGAGAATGGGCCCACTGGGCTTGGAAGCAGACGTGTGGCGTAAAATCTGTGTTTGCACGCTTTGGAACCAGAGACAAGTGCTCCAAACCAGCCCAGCCGGCCGCACTGTGGGGGTTACACGTTTTGTAACAGCAAAACCAGCCACAGCCTGTAACGCGTTTTGTGAAAGAGGTAAGCATAAGTACATAAATGTCACCAAAGGGGCAGTGGCAGATGTGTGGTATAGTTGCACAGAGGCAGTATTGGGAAACACGTGGAGGCAGTAAAGCCATCAAGGTAGAGCACAGGAGGAAGAGCAGGCAGGAGACGTCTGGTGGATGCAGAACAGCCCCGCAGAACACGGGAGAAAGGTGCCTGGTGAAACCAGAGCAGCTCCCGGGCTCGAAAGTAAAGTGAACTATGCCAGAAGCACCAGAGGTTTTCTTTTCGTGGCAGGGCTGAAAAGCATGCAAACGAGGAGGGGAAAAGGAGGATGAAGGAAGTTGCCCACTTTGGAGCCCCCTCCCCTCATGAGGGGCTGCAGCCATCACTGCTAACCACATGGCTTTGGCTCCGAGACACTGGATACCCCTGGCTAATGAAGGCTTAGATTGCTAGGGACTAATTGTTTGAATATGTAGAGACAATGACTGATGACAGAATGAGGATTACAGAATCGCTGAGGTTGGAAGGGGCCTCTGGATATCGTCTAGTCCCACCCCACGGCTCACAGCAGGCTCAGCTACAGCAGGTTGCTCAGGGATGTAGCCTTCGGGGTTTTGATTATCTCCAAGGATGGAGACTTGGCAACCTCTCTGGGCAACCTCTTCTGCTGCCTGACCACCCTCACCATAAAAAAAAAAACCCAACGCCTTCTTCTTATATATATGTGGAATTTCCCATACTTCACTTTATGCCTGTTGTCCCTCCGCTGACTGGGCAGACCAGAGCCAACCACCCCATTAGATGATCCTACACACAGATGGACTCTGCTGTATGCCCATGCCCATCTTGTTCTGGGGAGCCCAGAAATGGGCACAGCACTCCAGGTGTGACAATGATTAAGAATTAACCACCAGTAACGTCTATCATTAATGAATGGCAACCTAGCAGTGTGTTGTTTTGAAACCCGCCTGATTTATCAGGTTTTTGAACACTCCCATGTCACAGTGACCGCTCAGTTCCCTAACTCCCTCTCTCCCTCTGTGTATATATGCTTTCGGTTGTGACAGCACTTAAGCCTCAAGCCTTTTGTGAGTTAGGCTGTTATTGTTACTGGTACTTCACGAAAAGAGAAGCCGATGCGGCGTGGGGAGCCAGCCAAGGCTGCTCCGCGAGCCGGGGCAGAGGCAGGAGTCCGGCATCCAGCTCCTTCCTCCGCACCAGCCCATCGTGGAACAAAGAGACTCATTAAATGTACTGATCTGGGTCTGATAAAATGACCCCAGCTCATATTCGGGTTATGAATGGCTTTTTTNNNNTTTTTTTTTTTTTTTTTAGTTCACAGGCCTGCAAGAGCTAACAGGCCTTGTTTAACTGTCAAAGCGCTCATTTTGCCGGCAGCGCAGACCGTAATGCCAACCATTACCTCATCTAAATTCAGGGAATACATGTTTGTGACACTCCCCTCTGCATCAGTATCAAGGCTGATGATTCAAAGGAAAAAAACCTGCTACTACTAAGAAGCAAGCTGTAAGGCAGGCAGAAATCCCTCCATTTCTGCTTTCAATCACAATGCCTCCACTCCGACGTTTGACAGAGCAAGCTGCTGAATTTGTTCTGCTCGCGGAGCAGAGGCGGCATGGAAAAAAAGAGGAGCCCTGCCCGGCCTTGCAACTGCAGATCAAATCCAGAGCGTGCCAAGCGTGACATGTGCTGAGCGCAAGGTGAGGAGACGCTGCCGAAGAGCTGCTGAAGAGCTGCCGAAGAAGAGCTGCCTCCCCACTTCCCGCGCCGGCAAGCCTGGGGTCAGGAGCTACGAAGGGCTGGGGACTCACCAGCAGCAACGTGGGGGCAAACAAACACAGCACTGATGGAGGGGTATTCTTTGGGCTGGGGTTTTCTTGTTTTTTTTTTTTTTTTGGGTGGGTTTTTTTTTTTTTTTTAAAAAAAAAAAAAGCAGCAAACTATGCTATTTATAAAATCCTCTGATGGTGATGTGTCTGCTGCACAGCGTCAGTTACTCCTGGGCAGAGAAGCAGGGCGACCGCAGTCTTTTCTCCTCAATGCATCCAACCACTCTGGGTTCTGCTGTAGTTGGGGCAATCAGAGCAGCTAGCGCAAGAAGGGGTCTGCTTGGCTCGTCAGACATCGTTCCTGCAAGAGCAGGGTAAGGCCTCCCAACAACAGGGGTATAAATAGATACTTCACTCAATCCTGACCAAAAAGGTCAAGAGAAAAGGCCATCTAATACCCACACGGTTCATGCCAAATCATTCCAGCCGCTCAGGACCCACGCTGGCCTTTCAAGCAGATTTTAAACATTAAAAAAACCCCAAACATTACCAGTCATAAAAAGACTGAAATCCTGATTGCCACGATCCACTGCAGATGGATTTTGCGTCCGGGTTCTGGGTATAACAGAGGAAATTTTANTGCTTCAGTTACGAAAACCAACCCCGACTTTGAATGCGTTTTGCCAATTTAGTAATCTGAGATGATTGCTAACACGTGGGGTTGCGTTGTGGTTTTTTTTGAAGCACAAAGCCCATATTGTTGCCTCTGGCTCNCGGCCACCCCACTGAGTCCCCACCGGGCCAGGGGCTGCCTGGACAGGGGCCACCCAGCTCCACCTTCCCCCCCCGGTGATGGGAGGCAGGGAAGCACAATGCNTCACCCTATTCCACTGCTTATCTGCCAGCAACTGCTGTGGCCAACTGCTGGAGAGAGGACACTGGGCTATGGGGGCCTTCAGAGAGCCTCCCCACAGCTGGTCTCGCTGCCCAGAAGCTCTAATTACACTTTTCACAGCAGTATGTATGCCCCCAACAAGACTGCACCTACTGCATCCCTTTTTTTGACGCATTCTAAGTAAAAACATAAATAAATTCCATGTTCTCACCCTTCTCAGGGGTCCCACGCATGGTGCCTGCTGCCCTGACCCAGCTTGCAGCAGCTTCGAGCGCTTGCCCAAAACCAGACCCAAACCAAATTTCTCCCTTCCCTCTGCCAGCTTTGTGCCAGGTGGGAAGTGGACCCTGATTTTTGAGGTTTAGAAAACAGATTGAAAAGGGTGCCAGCATTAGTAGACTCAGCTTTCAATAGAAAATGAGCAAAGAGACGTACCCTGCCCCTGCCATGCGTCGTCTGCGGGGCGGAAAGTCGAGCTGGTGTGCCAACAGCATCTGGAAGGACTGTCCTCAGATGATTTACTCTTCACGTTATCTGCATACGGGAAAAGCATCTTTTTTAAAATAAAAACAGAAAAAAAAAAAAGAACCCAAAACCTAAAAGATAATCACATAGGTATAGTCACGTTATTAAAACCAATTAATCATGCCGTTATCTGCTCGCTATGTCGTGATGCCTGGATGTTACGTAATTTAAGCCACACATTAATCTATGCTGCTCATCACAGTGGATTTATTAACAAAGGCTGGATGAGGACACCATACGCATAAGTTACTAAAAATGACCCACTCAGGAGTGGCTACACTAACAATATTCAGAGATGTAAACTCCTGACACATCTCTCTTGGGGATGTAAGAAGGGAGCTGTAGTTCCTGCGGAACAAAAGCCGCGTCCAGTGTATCCCGCTCCAGCTCCTACTGACTTCAGTGAGAAAGCTTCTGCTCATTTTAACAGAAATCCATAACTACCAAATGAATTACTCTGAGAAAGAGCACAGATGAGAGCGAGCTGCTGGAGGAAAAAGAAGAGTTAAAAGACTTTCTGATGATTATTTTCAACAGCTAAAGCAACTAGAAGGATTCACGTGCCTTCCTGAATGACTCCCCTTAGCCCCTTTCTAAGGCCCGGACATAATAGACTTCTGTTTCCTTCCTTTCTTTCACACGCAACAGATATTTTTTCATATCTCTGATTTTTCCTTTCTTCCTTTCATCTAAAGAACTCCCTTGTTTATGCAGTTTTGCTCTGTATCAGCTTGATTTTCTGCTGCATGAATGCAGATGTTAACAAATATTTCTCCCTGTACTTGTACGTTAGGAACTGTTTCAGTCCACTGCTGCAGTGTTGGAAAATAGATAATAAAATATGGCATGTATTATATTGACTACCATGTCTGGCTTAGAAGTGAATTTCAGTGTTCTGGCTTACACTGCACATGCTGGTTTGTGCACGGATGTCACAGAATCATAGAATGGTTTGGGTTGGAAGGGACACCTCCCACCAGACCAGGTTGCCCAAAGCCCCATCCAGCCTGGCCTTGAACACCCCCAGGGATGGGGCAGCCACAGCTTCTCTGGACAGCCTGGGTCAGTGCCTCATCACCCTCAGAGTAAAGAATTTCTTCCTGATATCTATTCTAAATCTCCCTTCGTCCTACCAGTCCACTCCCTGATAAAGAGTCCCTGCTCATCTTTTCATAAGCGCCCTTTCAGTACTGAAAGACTCCTATAAGGTCTCCCTGAAGCCTTCTCTTCTCCATGTCTATCTATAGGTATCTGTGCTTGCCCGCAGCATCTCTAAAAGATTCAGGGCCACACTTTGCAGTCATCAGCCAGTGGGACCTGCAGACAAATCTGAGTTTCTGCTATGCAGAGAGTGTGTGAACCAGGAGCGCTCAGAGCCAGGCAGCGAGAAGGACTGACAGTTGCAGAGAGGCAAAGGGAAAGCCAGAAATAAGGCTCAAGATTAATGCAAAACCAGAAGATGCTCCATCCTTCTCGAGGCCATGCATGGAGAGGCTCAAGCTGCAAATCCCCCGCTGTGCCGCAGAGGAAGCTGCTGGCTAGGCAGCCTCTGACAGGGCCTCTCCAACCTGGGCGTTTGCTCCCTCCCTCGGTCTGAAATTCTCTGAATTTGTTGGTCATCAGAACACAACAGAAATCTTCTGTGTGAGTAAACCTAACAGAGAAAGAATTTGCTGGGGAGGCAATAAGTTTTTTTTTTATTTATTCCAAGATGAGACACGAGTTTGGAAAGCGCTCAACAAAACATTCTGATGTCACTCCTTAAAACGCTGGTAGCGCTGGATTGCAGATGCGAGCGAGCTCTACAAGGGAGAGTGACTAATGGAACGTGGCTCCGAGGGAGAAGACCCACATGTAAGCAATGAGAGTACTTTCAAGCCAAGCGTCTAGGAAAGTGACAGAAGAATTCAGAGAGAAGTCCAAAGAGAGACCACTCACCTAACTCCCTGGACAGCTCTGAAAACGTCCCAAAGGTCACAGGACAGGATTTTACTTCCGCAATATCCCATGTCCCTGCATTTAAAAAGCAAACAAACAGGAACCCAAAATGCAATGTCACATTCACAGCTGGCGACGGCAGTTTCTACCTGACACTCCCAATCTCATTACAGCCCTTCCTGTTCTCTCCATCCCAAGCCTGCAGCCACTGCTGCTCCTGGAGAAGAATCAAGCAAGGAGAAATTATCTTCTGTGGACAGAGAGAGCCCAGCCCAGTCGCCACGTACACCTTCTCAGCCCTTCAAAGTGCACGTCACACCACCATGGCCCTGCTCTGGACTTAATCGAATTCCTCCCTCATCTGAACTGATGTTCCCTTCCCTTCATGCACAACTGGCAGAAGTTGTCATCGTGTACCAGCTTGGAATTTGGCCTTTTGAAAGCATTAGAATAAAAAATGGTACTAACATCCTCCCCCCATCAACCCTATATTTTGCAGAGAAAGGACTCTAGCAGAGAAAGCAACTCATGGAAGGGCAATCTAAGACCATTTTCTGAATCACCAGGGTACTGGATTACTGCTACTGAAGGTAGCAGTCATATGGCCTTATAAACCAATCAATCCAGCCATCAAGCATTAATCAGTAAGACTTTAATGAAAATCAAATGCTTCTGAAAATCAACCAAAAAACTAATATGAACCACTTTTAACTCATAACTCTCCCGCCTCACCAAGAAGTCAGGAAGAGAGATATAAAGGAAGATATAAAGGTCCATTTACCACCTAGTTATTAATTATTGGTATTGCTCTAGAATCTACAGCATCTCCCACAGTAGAAACACAACGTGAGACATAACTTTGCCATAAGAATTAAACCACGACGGAAAAGTCATCAAATACCAGTGAGAGAGCTGATATTAGTGTGTCCTAATCTTTAGCCTAATAGCCTGGCTGTCCATCCCTTCACTGCTTTAAAGGTATCTGAGGTTTTAGAGATGCAGTTACCCACCTTCCAGCTTACGTTACACAGAGAAGGTCCCAGCAGCACAACTGGGACCCAAAGTAGCTCTAAGTGACCTTGTTTGGACACCTACAAGGCGTGAATCAGCTGGGAAGCTGGGCAAACTGTGTAGGTACAGCAAACCGATTTAGGAAACCCCTGCCTCGTGCTGCTTTGAAACACACAGATATACTCTGAAACCTAACTCTGACGGTGTGTGAGCATCCTCAGAAGGAAAGGCTTTGGCCCCTTTGAAAAGGAACCAAACACTAAATACCTGTGGGTAGAAAACAACTTGCAGGTAGTCTGCAACACAGAAGAAATTCCTGCCGTAAAGACCTCTCTTTTCACACTGCTGGAAAATAAATGACAGCTAGCAGGGTTCAAAGCAGGTGGGCAACACTGCATGTGTGCAGGACGAATGTTGGTGGGACTGTACTCTGCTGGACGCAGAAATTCATGAAGCTTTCCCTCTGCAATGCTTGAGTGTCAACACTCACCCACGTTGGAGAAAACATCCTCTTCTGACCGGGAAGGTGCCGATTCTTCCCGTATGGCTCCTGAGGCCTTCAGTGCGGTCCCACACTCCACCTTGGCAACGAGAGCTCCTTTTCCACTGCCACTGTTGTCCTCTGTGAGGGGCCACACCGTCCCCTTCTCATCCCAGTCAAAGGCTGGCTCAGCCGCTGAGCTACCCAGGGATGCTCTGCTGGGGTCTCCTTGGGAATAAACATTATCACAGGGTCATCACAATTTTTAATTTCAATGAAGAGTTTGTACAGGGGAAACAACAGAGCAAAGGCTGATCTAAACCCATCAAATGTAATGGCTATATTCCAACTGGAATTATTTACAGATACAGTGACAGTAAAGCAGAGCGCCTGGGATGGGACACTGAAGCAGCAAATGTGAAGGCCATGTGAGAAGGAAGGCACCACACAGTCCAGCAATGAGTCCCACTGGAGATGACACCGCACCGCAGAGGCCTTGGGCCTGACTGCAAGGGTGGCTCAGGGCCTCCAGAGTCCAGCTGGGAAACCAGAGCAGTAAAGGGAGAGAAAGAGGACAGCAGGACCTCCAAGGAAAAAGAAAGCAAACCTCTTGGATGTTGGTAGTTCAAGGCTGCTAAAGAAATCAATGCCATGCATATGGATATTATAAATAATGACAATTATTTCCAACATCTTTTCTTCCTAAGGAATCCCAAAGCACTTTAGGACTCCATTTTCCTGTGACTCTGGTGGGGAGGGGACCGTTTCTGGCACCAATGCCACCTTCAGAGGCCTTAATGATGCTGCTGCTTCTTTCCTGCTAGGAAACAGCAATCAGTACTTGGCAGGGTTAGGGCTTCTTCCTGGAAAAGCACATTTCACTGCTCTGTAAATGTCCATACTAAACAGGACCACCATGATCACCTGGCTGAGCCTCCTGCACAACCCAGGCTCCAGGACTTGCACCA
This sequence comes from Ibidorhyncha struthersii, assembly GCA_013398815.1. Classification (NCBI taxonomy): domain Eukaryota; kingdom Metazoa; phylum Chordata; class Aves; order Charadriiformes; family Charadriidae; genus Ibidorhyncha; species Ibidorhyncha struthersii. The sequence continues at coordinate 104,135 of VZSZ01005122.1, read as the reverse complement.
AGGGCTTCTGCTGCTTCAACTGTGACTCTGCTGAGCTCTCTTGCCCCAGGCCGGCAAAGCACTTAATGCCTGCATGGGCTTAGGGTTAAACCACCTGTGGTTAACCTTCTGCACATGCAGCTGGCACCACCGACGCCAACAGGCCAGCTTACATGAATAAAGCCATCTACTTTGCTGGAGAGCATTGTAGTGTCTCCAATTTTAGTAGAGAGAGCACTTCAAGATGGTCTTATTGCAGACAGCGCACCAACGCGCACATTCATCCAGCTGTGTCCCCCAGTCCCAAACTTCCATCTTAGCTTGTAAATTACTCTGATATATTAAACTTACAGGTTTGTCTATTATATTAATAATTTTATCACAGATAATTAAAACATTTCCAAATGCCTTAATTCCATGACCTGCTTTCATACAGCTGTTATAATAACATAATTAGTAGAAATGTATATAGGCATAAGTGCATGGCAGACACTTTGAAATCCCCAGAGGAAAAACGTGGAGTGAGCACAAAGCATTGTTTCATTTTATCCGATTAGGACAAGAGTATATCCCCCCTTTATAGCTTTTCACACTGGGCAGGCCTGGATTAAAGAACCGTTTGGAACTGAGCAAATTACACAGGTTTTAATACATCCATTATCAGGAAGCATCTTCTGTCAAGTCACGCAAAAGTAACTAATCCACGTTACACCAAACCTTTAGCACATCTCAGATCTAATAGACATTTGCTTTCAAAGTCCTATGGGTAATACTATGTGTTTTAATGAAAGTTCGGCGTAAAAGGCAAGCTCCTAAGAAAGAGCTCCCACAGCTGACTTTTGCTAAGTAAAGTGCCTGCAAAGACGTTATTGCTGAATGACAAATAAAGTGGATGGAAAGATGCTGGGAACTAAGAAGGGGTGACAAGCCCAGCCAGACCAGGTGGGTAAACCGAGCCTATACGCTTACCTTTTTGTTTCAGCCTTTCCTTCCTTAAGTGTCTCTTTTCTCGGCTGCTGATCTTGGTCTGCCAAACTCCTACAACACAGAGCAAAGTTCATTTTTAAGCTAACAAGAAACTTCCTTTACTGCCTTTATTACTTAGCACCAAGGTAAACAGCTATCTGGTAGTTTCTGATGCTGGCTGTAAAGGTGGCATCGAGCAGCACCTCCCCGTGCGCAGCCTTTGCTGTCTCTGCAGAAACGCCTTACATAAGAAATTCCCATCACAAACCTGTCTGTCGTGTGTCCTGACTCACGTAACTGCACATATTCTTCTGTCCTCTGTGTCAGCCTGATGTGACAGCCCCTTCCCTCAGGGGAGATGTCACAACGGAGTATCAGCTGCCTTGTACATCTGACAGCGGAAAGGAGTTCATGAAAATCTTAACCGTCAAGCAAGGCCTCAATGTACTGACTTTCTTCAGCCCCGAACGTATCCTAAGACTTGTTCTGTGATGCGGAGACCCTGTGCCACGCAGCTGATTTCCACACGCTTTCATTCACACTGATGGGGTCATGTTCTGCCTCCATCCATCCTCCCCGTGGCCCCACAAGTCAGGGGAGGGACTGGCACAAATGGTTAATAAAGAAAAAAACACAGTCCATGGATTTCGCTTGAGACAAACATCTTCTCTGAACCGACCCTGAATAATGCGTGAAACAGTTCAGCTGGCTCATCCGTTCAAAAAAACTAAACATCCCTTTGAAGAAAGCCTCTGCTGTTTCCCCTTCTCCTCCGGCAGCCTCGCAGGCACTCTGCTCCCGACACAAGGGCTCACGGGAGGACTCTGGTCCGGCAGCAGCGAGGGCTTCTCTTGCTCTCACCACCACACTAATCACATTATAATCTTTTAAGCCCAGGAAAGCTTAGAATTTGTTGTTTTCAGTATGACCCTTGGTGGGGGGAGGCGGAGAGGGGCTCATGGGACGCAGTGAAGTTCTCGCTGCCTGCGACTTGCTAGCCTCTGCCAGATTTCTCTGCAGATTTGCTTGTAACCAAAGATCTCGGCCCGGTTCACGGGCGTGCCAGAAATTGGCTGTGTATTACCCCAGCGCCTTTACCAGCCACAGTCATGGGCACAACAAAATGTTGCCTGGGAAGACCACAGCTTCGGCTGTGTATCAGCGTGGCAGAGGCCACAGGGTTAGAGGAAGAGTGTGAAGACAGGACCCTGCTACCCAGTGGACCTCCGGCCTCTTCTGAGATCCTTCCTGATCCGCAGCTTTGCCATCCCTGTGAATGCGGTAAGGACCTGAGAAGTGTGGCAGGACAGCACATGGTCCCTGTCCCCGTTGTTACACGTAGGAAGGAGCAGGTAATAGAAACAGCTCTCAAACTGGCTATTTTTCCCAACAACGCAGAACAGCAGAATAGTAGAGAAGACCTCCCTTTTGAAATATTTCATCCCATGTTATTTTTTGGTAATATAAATCAGATAACAGAAGAACCAGATCTTTTGTTACCTTCCTCCTCTTGCAGTTTGTCTTTTCCCACAGAAAGATCTTTTGGCACCTCCTTGTCTGAGCACTGGGCTTTCCTCTTCTTCTTAGGCTACAGTATACAGGAGACACATGGCAGAAAGATGAAATAAGTATTTGTTACATTTCATCGTGAAGACAAAAAGAGTCAGGGAAGTAGATTTGACATAGAGACCACGTGGTGGTCCTTAGAGAAAGCAGCAGGTCGCTGGAGTCTTTTAAGTGGGTGCAAAAGTCTCTGTGAGCAGATTTTACTGCCAACTCCAACAAATGCTATAGCTTTCGGCCTACAAAATTGGACCTATCTGCTAGGCTAGAAAGCTCAAATGTTAATTCAGGCACCTGCCCTATAGTAAGATTTGCATTCATCATTCCTAAGTCTTAATTTTCTTCTGCTAAAGGAAGAAAACCTAAAATCATTTACCCCCTTTACAATCAGCCACGCTGCAATCAAGAGTTAGGACTTAACCAACCCCCCCCAGGGAACAGCCTATTGTTAATGAAGGCATCTGTAGTTTACACTAGCCTGAAAGGGCACAGCAGTGGCCGAGGCCATTTTCATATGGCTTGATGAAACCGCAGAGCTAACCTCAAGCCCACAATTTTGAATGTTCTGGTTTTAACACAGCGGTTCTTGACTTTTCCAAGGCGGGATACCCCTGCCAGGAACACGCTTCCCACCCAGGCTGGGGGACGGCTCCTCTGTTGGAAGTGTCTGTAAAGCACAGACGCTTTCCTCCACACCAGTACAAGTTCTCGATGCCCAAAAGAAAACCCTTGCCCAAACGCAAGGAAATGTCCCGTGTCAGAGCTGGAACTGAAATACTGATCCCAACTCACACTTCTGGGCTTGGACCACGAGACCGTCCCACTTGTGGTGGCAGTTACACGCACCACAGTGTGACTGTGCCAGAGAGTTACTTGGTCTTGTGTCCTTAAGTCATCTCTTAAGTGCTCCAACAACAGGAACAGTGAATTATCTTTAAAAAGGACTACCAAATAAGGAACATTCTTAAAACAAGTGTGTCTTGATAGATAATCATAATAACAAACTCTAAAACTCCTACTGGTACCTTGAGGAGCTTTTTCTCTCTGGTGTTGGCTGATGTTATAAGCTGGCCATTCACTGGACCCTAGAAGATGGACAATAAAAAATGCATTATGGAATATATATGTGTGTATGTATGTGTAAATATATATATGCATACAATTATTTTAATACGTTCCTATAATACATACGATAGGCTGAAAGACACAGCTAAATAACTCCCAGTACAAATCTGGACTAAAATTTGTGGCTTTGTTCCAATTTGAGTTAATTTATTCCAAATTAATTAGTGTTAGCTAAGCCTTATATGAATGTAAATCCAGAAACTCCACATAGATTTATTCCAAAGCAGACATATTTGTGGTTTATCCTAAGACTTGTCTAGGATGAAAGTTATTTTTCAAATAGGGTAAGCCTGTCTTAAAAAAGCAGCATAGACAGGAGAAGGCTTATTTAGTTCTTATTTACTGGTCGGGGTGGACCTTATGTTCCCCCTCGAGTCTATCTGACCAATTAAAAGAATAGCTTTCATCCTACCTACACCCTGTAAAGCAAACCATGAAAGTTTAAGGACTTTTCAAACTGCAGTTTGGTTAGTGTCTTGGCCGTCTCAGAATTCACTGGCAATCGCCAACTTGCAGCTGCGGGGGTGGGAGGGTGTAAATCTGCAGCTGAGACAGCAGGGGCTGTGCCAGCAAGGGCCACCGCCAGCAAAGGCCACCGCATGCTACCCAGAGGCAGAGGCACCCCAGAGAAGGCAGACCCCCTTCTGCAGCTGCCTCTGTTTCCCCGACACGCACAGGAGCACGTTGCTCGATGTACGGCCCCCTTCTCCCTTGCCTGGTTGCCCTCCTTGTGCGATGCAGCCCCCATTCAACGCTGCCCAGGCTTCCTTCGGTCCCACCAGACCTTCAACCTAAAGCTCACAGCAGGGAGCCTGACCCAGGCTGTCACCAGCGTCCCTGATCCATCCTCCACCTCTGCCTGGAGCGAGGGGTGACAGCGAGCCAGGGCGATGCCTGGCAGGTGACGGCAGCCCTGCAGGGAGAAAAATCCCCCGGCTGCAGCCCAGGGCTGTCCCCTCGGCATCAGGAGACAGCGGGCATCCTCACACAAGCTCAGGAGACAGCGGGCATCCTCACACGAGCTGGTGACAAAGGGGCTTCAGGTGCCCGCAGTCCTCTGGGGAAGGGAAGACTGCTGATGCTTTCTGCCCTCCTCCTCCCCAGCCTCACAAGTCACCTCTGTCCCCAGAGACACTGTGGCAGTTGAGCCACACTCACGCTGGAAGACGAAACCTGCTCTGATGCAGCTGCAGAGGAGCGGTACCCGCTCTGCGCCAGCACGGATGCCGTCGCAGGGCTGAAGAGGAACACGTGCAATTAGTGAAAATGAGAGACACAAATCAGCGCGCTCCACAAAACGCTGTGCAGTGAATAATGAATTCTAAAGTCTGGGGGGTTTTAATTTAAAAAAAAAGGCTTACTGGGTGGCCGCATCTCTCTGGGCGATGGGGACACTGCTCCAGATGTGAGAGGCAAAGAAAGACTCAGAGCCACCTTGTGACGGGCGAGATTACAGCCCTCATACAGCCACACGGGGACATAAGGAAACTCTTTTCCACAGTTCAACAAGTTTTTTGTGTTCTCCCAAAGGCACTCCAAAATATCACCAGGACTCGAAGCAGCTTCTTCCAAGAGATGAACCAGAGATATTTCTTAGACGTAAAAAAAACCCCAAAACAACCCACAACTTCTGCTGAGGTTTGCAATTATTATTACCATCAAATAAAATCCTGCGGGTGACCGCTCTTGCCTGTCCCCAGAGCAAACCCAGCGGGGCTGCAGTCCTTCAGCCTGTTAATGCTTCGTTCTTTGCTATTTTGAAGACATTTTAGAGCTATTTTTCACAAGTCTCGGAAAGGTCTGATTTGATGTGCATGTTAAAGAAAGCACGACGGGCACCTGCACACTGGCAAACGCTCTGCCCTTGAAGGTGCTTGCTTAGAAACCCAGACCAGTTACAAACTGGTGGTGTACAAGGGTGTAGCACGGACCCAGCAGACTGGTGTTCAATCGAGCCCCCACCATTATTCGGAGGAGGAACCCCAAAATCGCGGACTTTGCAACATACCACTCTCTGAACACACAGACAACACCGATTCTGGGTCTTCCAGTAAAATACCACAGAAACAGGAGCCAAAATACCTGCCCAATTACATCAGTAATTCCACCAGCTTCAAATTATAAGCTTAAACCAAGCGGTCCACATCTCCTTTGCTTCCCTTAGCCGTCATTTGGTATGTTTACAATTATATAATTTACAATTACATTCTTCTGAACGTTCACTAGGAAAATAATGACTTCTGTGTTAAAACCCAGCAACCTTTTGTAATAGTTAACAAGTTTGGGTTTTCCCACAGGCAATCATCTCTCTTCTGAGGCTCTCAGGTTCATTTACTAGAGGCACTCCATAAACCCCACCACAAAACAGACCATTTTCCGTACCCTGCTCCGCTCAGGGAAAAAAATCCCACGGTGCCCACAGCAGGGAGGGAAGCAGCCTCTCCCACAGGCTGGGAGACATAAAATACAAAATCAGGGGAATCTGGTGAAAATTTGAATCACTTAGATAGGGAAGATCTTGAGCTTGCATGATTCATTCTTTCTCAGCATATGCTTCTGTCCAATTAAACGTGTGAAAATACAAATAGATCACGTCTTAGCGAACAACTCCTATGCAATATAAAATGTTGGAGGGGGGGAGCTGGTTTTCCACTGTGTGACGCAGGACTTCAGGAAAACTGAATTTTATAGCGCGAATACACGAAGGCACAGCTGGGGACAGCCACACAACATGTCAGCGCAGTAGTCCTTTGCAGTCTCAGCGAAGCCTGTTCATTTCCCAGTTCTCATAATGAGATCTCTAACGTTTTCTAAAGGCTTCTTCACTTTCTAAAGTGAACCTCCCACATGAAGCCACTTTAAGCAAGACTGCCACCATCAGCAACAGAAAGGGCAGCGCTGGCTTAGGGAGGAGGAGGATGCTTTTTTGCCTTCTTTCAGACATACACAGAGGATAAGAGACATCCCACCTCCTGTTAGCCTCTCTCTACGTCAAGATGCTTCTGCAAGCATGTGGGACTACGCACAGAGAGACGAAGAGGTGTCAAAATGAAGGACATGCAACTGTTTTCCTCCCCCTAGGCTGCCACAAGCGAGCAGAGCCCGAGGCTGTACAGAGCCCTCACAGAGGCAGGGAAAACTCCAGGGGGAAAACGTTGAGTGCAACAGAGAATTAGGGTAGATGCAAACTATATTAGCTCTGACAGACTGGCCTCAGCTGGGGCAGGATCACGTTCCTGGACTTTCTCTCCATATAAATGACAGCAAGCAAGACGCTGGAAAAACTGCAGCGCTTTGTTTTAATGCTTTGACTGCCGTATACTTTTACCAGACAAGCACAGCATTTCCTACTTAAATGGTATTTCGTCTGCTAGGTAAACATCTCTTTCTCTGTCCATCACTGAGTAAGAGGTTAAAAATATACTGTTGACAGTCATTTACTACATCCCAGGGGTCTTCATGCTGACTGACCGGCTAATTCAGCCCTAAATACCCGCCTGGGACTCCAGAACCTTGCTGCATCCCTCCTAACGAGCAGCTGAGTGCGAGAAAAACACCAAACCTGCCCACTGACTGATGATGACCAAACAGCCCACCACTCCGGTGATGCTCTTCTTTCAAACCTGAAGTATCTGTTGCTTCTCCACCATCCTTCAGGAATAGCAGCACTCCCTCCACCATCCAAGTATTTTTACCGAGTTCAACTTCCTTTCAGTGGAAAGGTATTATTCTAGCCCGACCTTTTGTATTAAATCCTGCCTTTATCCAGCCCCTTTTCAGGCGGTTAGCCAGCCGAGGAACCCCACCCCACCCCATTCTTCCCTTTCCAAGCCTTTAGGATATGGGATTAGTCACGCCTCTTTATCATGCTGTTTGGCCATTCTGAAAAAGAAAAAGGAATTTTCATGATTTTATTGCACTTAACCTAATGGACTCATTAAAGAGAAATGAATTTTGTCGGGTGATTTTTTTTCTTAATGAAAAATGCACTTTTGTACAGGGAGAACACATCTAAACCCACCGCATTAAGTGACTGTATAAAGTCATCAGTGCAATTCCAAATACATTAAATATATGCAGAGAAACAGCACCCGGACTTTTAGTGGAATCTGACTTAGCATATTAATTTCTACTCACATTCTGTGGAACAATGGAAAGTTATTTTTAGTTCATGGCCATTTGGTTCTTTGTGACCCAGTGGAACAGGATTTCCCCCCCCACCCCCTGCCTTTCTTTCCTTTTTATGTAACCTAAGGTTGTATCTCTGATGATTGCTCTGAAACCTTTATTCTCTTGAGCTAGCGTTTAATTTATTTTACGCCATTAATATAGTTCTACATAAAGTCACAAAGAAAGAAGGCAAAGCGATAGGCCTTCAAATGTTAAAAAATAGTGGGTTTAATCATTAGTACATAAGCCACGTATTCAAAGCCATGAAACTGTACGCCTAGACACTTACCTTTATGCATTTCTGTAGTTTTGTAAGACTAGTCATTTTTTACAAAACCAAACACCTTTGTAAGCGTCTATCGGGTCAGGAAGTCTGCTTTCAAATCTCAGTGCCACCACCTGGTTACAGGATTAATTAAAAACTATGTGAACATTAGCTTCAGGTTCACTAACAGCCCTTTGTCCCACTTGGGGAAGGTGCTTAAAACTGCCTGCCTTAAGAAGGCATGCAAAGGTTTCCCCAGTAGAGGGATACTAGGACAAAATAAACGCGGCGTATGAAACCCAAGGGGAGCTATTATATGCTTCACACAGTGGAAATCAGGGAATGCGTTTAGGAACATGAATAAAGATTCAGAAAATTGTTTTCAGCTACCACTTTCAGAAAACTCGAATTAAGTGGGTTGGTCACTGGAAATGAAAGGAAGCAAAACTACCCCATTCTGGCAGGGGGTCTGTGAACACAAAACCATTTCCAGATTTAAGAAATACTTCAATTAAATTGTTTCCTAGTGCCCATTTCCAGTGCAAAAACTAAGTATTTTTTTCACCTAATGTTACACCACAAGATAAACACGGTGGACTTTGGCCAAAAGGCAACACTGCTACNAAGGCGGGGGTGAGGGAGAAAAGAACAAAAAGAAAAGGACTTTTTAAGCAGGACACTAAATAACCTCCCTGAAGCACGCTGTGTTACTACCAAAGAAGATATCACTGCGCTCTTCAGCTTTCTCAGTAGACCTTCAACAAGCTGAAAACGGAGCAGGAAGCCTAAATCTCTCTCAGCATCCTCTGGAAGATCTGGTTTTTGCTCCCTACACTATGCCCTATGAGTCGGATGTTTGCAATACCACTTGCAGTCCGCTCTTTGCTCTCTGAAGATGGGTTCTTCTCTCTCTCTCCTGCGCACAGAAGCACAGGCTGAGCCACAGGGTCAGCAAACGGGAGCGCTGCTGGGGCCAGCCAACAGCTTGTATTGCTCTATCAGCAGACAATGAGCAATCCGCATGACAAACGCGTCGGGAAATAAAGCCGCACGCTGAATTTCATTAATTCTGAATCAGATTTTCATAAATGGAAGCAGACATCCCGGCCAGTCTGGCTTTGCCACATGGTCCTGTGCCGACGGTGATGGACTTCAGCCTGGGAGACTTATTTCCCAAACCAACGGGAACCAGGTGAACGGGAAAGGACAAGCCTGCACTGGTCCCAGGAGAAAGGATGGGGTTTAGGCAGAGCACCAGAGACACAGGAAGGCACCAGCTTCAAAGAAAATTACTCATTCAGCCATAATAGCTAGAGAAAGGATAACGCAATGGCAGTTTCCACTAAGGTGACAATGGGAAGCCACAAAACCATACTGGGTTCATTTGCAAAGGAAACGGAGAGGCTCTTCCTGCGTGGCAGAAGAACGTAAAGGAACTTCTTTGGGCCACGCCTGCTCACAACACTACACACACGTACCTGCAAAGGGGAGGCAAAGGAGAGCAGGATCTTGGTTTGTGATCAATATTGTAAAAATTAATCACTTTATTAGTAACAGCTATTATCGATATGCATTAATACAAAGTTTTCCCTGACAAAATCATTTCAGACAAGTGTGTTCCCAGTAGAAAAGAAGAGTCTGTTGGAAGAGAAAATTACATGTGAAACACACGCAATGAATAGACAGAATTATATGGGAAATACACACTGGGAAAACATCATTTTCCCTTTTTAAGGTGCCTAGCAGAGGAAAGAGGTGGTGCTCCCATCAAATGGATGCTCCTAGAACCTCGTGGAAAAGGATCTGGGCCATCAGCACAGCAAACCTGTTCCTCTGCACGTATTCCCAGGGCCGAAGCTGCCCATGGGAACCCCTTGAGCACTAACAGGTAACAAATGCAGGCTGATGGCGAGAAGCGGGACCCAGAACTGCAGCTGTAACCATTCATATCCGAACACAATTCCAGGAGAAAAATTAAAGGAGCAGCCCTAAGATGCTGCTGCCTACGTTACTATACGGTCCCACTGGCCAACCCTCCCAGGATACACACGAGGCCACACAGAGCAGCCGTAAATATGGGGAGCTGACGGGGACGGGGACCTGCCTCAGCTCAGCTGCTCAGGCGACACATCTGGGGAAAGACGGAAGAGCTTCCCCAACGTGAGCGGTTTAAAACCACTGCTGCAAGGAGGGATGAAGAAATCGGTTTCCTGGGATTTGGTATCCGCATTAATTAGAGCAGCATTACAACAAGGGATCAAGGCTCTATTTTAAGGAGGCAATTACCGAACTCCACCACCTTCCAGGATATTTATGAAATCAATTCTCATCCAAGACAGCTCTATGAAAATAATTGCGCAGCTGTGTTGCATTGGCATGAAGAGTACTGTGTAACCTGAAAAGGTTGGAGAAAAGGTCTATCTGCGTACCTCTGGGGCTGAGGGGATTGATCTTTAGTTCTGGTGGTGTAAAGCCACCCCTGCAAGAGGCAAAATGTATGTCCAGTTTATAAAGACACTTCTGAAAAGCAGAAAGCTTTCTTTTGGGATGTACCAGATAATACATCTTTTTATAAGTTGCCTATGAAAGGTGACACCACTGCATTTGTGCAAAAAGCTCTTCTTTTGAACAGACCGATTTGCAGAACCACCCAAGAACTCTGAATAAACACAAACCCCAAAACTCAACAGCAATTTTGTTCGGATCAGTTGGCTTCCAGCCTCACTAAAAATTTCCTAAAAGACTCTTTATTAGGGAATAGTCTGTCCTGAAAAAGACTAAACGCCCTCCAGCATCATTTCTAGAGCTTTTTTTGTGTGTGACAACAGAATGTAGCTTGTTAATGTGTGATGCATAACGAGATCACATTCAAAATGTCTTTGTATGATTGTGCTGAGGCCATGCATCCCTTCGAACAAAGTTTGTTCAACGGACTGATTGCACATGGGCTGTGAAAGCAGTTCCGACCGGTTCTTACAGCGCACAGCCTGCTCCCAGACTAGCAATCGCTCCGTCCTGTTACTCTGCTATATGCAAAGTTAATAAGGAGCGAGATGAAAGGCTTGAGAGCTGCCTGCCAGCAGTGCCGATGCTGGGAGAGACTAGTATAGTCGTGCACCGTTGCATTTTAGTGACTTGGAGCTGGGATGGGTTTGGATGGAGGCGGCTGGGAGGACTGGGCTGCTGCTGGGAAGGAGCCCCGCAGAGAGCTGAGGGCACGTCGCACCCTCCAGCGGAGGCACCCTGGGCAGGCGCTGGCTGCTTATTGCTACGTGGGATAGGGGCACGCAGAGGAAAGGAGATCAGTCCCATGTGAGAGGAACCGCAGCCCCGTAAGAGCAGATTCCCCGGGAAGGCAGTCTCCCAGCCCACCCGTGGGGCAGTGGCTGGGAATCACCGGCAAACACGCATTCCCAAAGTGAAAAAATAATTAACCGCCTAGTTTCTTTTAATTAAGATCTTGACTTATCCACCACTCCAGGATATGCAGATGTTTGGCTGCTGGGATGTATCAACACACCTGAGCACTGGAGGCGATTCGTCTCTTGGCTTCGTACCTCAGCAGGCAGCAGAGAGGGGCTCCCACCCTGGAATACCCGCGCACCCCAGCTTATGGCATTGGCCATGTCTATGAATGGAAGGCTTTGTTATGAATAATATCTCTCATGCTGTCTCGGTAGAGATTTTCATATGCAAATTTTGGCATATTAAAGGTGTTCTGCTGTTCTGGCATCCTTGCGTCAGCCAAGTGCCAGAGCAGCATGCAGCGTTTTACACTTACGTAAGGAGATAAAAGTTTTTGCCTCAAGGATATGATGTTCCAAAGACAGAGATAACATGATGGGAAATGACAAGGAGCAGTGGAGAAGGGGGGTAGGGAAAAGAAAACAAAAGAGACAAACAGAGGAGAGAAAGGGCAGGGTACTGCCATGGGAGGAGAAGCCTGATTTTTTCATTTCAGCATGCAAGATGTTTTCCCCGGGTTATCTTTCTTTAGGATCTTTTAAGTTATTTTTCTTGATCATCCTCTTCTCATCCTCCACCTCCTTAGGACCACATTTTGCCTCCTCTGCACTCACAGAATAATCAGTGGGTCTCATGTAGAGGATGATGCTACTCTGTGTCAGAGCGACCGCCGTAGTCGCGCTCAGAGTAGGAACTGGCTCAGTGCAGCAAAAGATGAGATTAATGATAGAAACTGCAGATGACTGTAAACAAGTTTATCCCTTTGGTTTATCTCTTCCTCCTCTTCTTTCGTTTCTGTTATTCAGGCCTGTGAGCTATAGCATCTCTGACCAGAAAATATCTATTCGAATCAATGTCTTCAGCTTGTGCTAATAACCCCGTCACCGTTCCAGCACCGGCCCTGTCTCCGACAGCAAGGTGGGGGCCCACCCCCTTCTGTCCCATGCTGCCTCCAATAACTGGTGGCTCTGCAGAATTTTACTTCGTTCTGCAGCCAAGTCAAGTTATCTAGTATCAATGACTATAAAGCTGTAATAAAATTGTTACTGAAACGCCTCTTCACCCCTTGACGCAGGCAGTGCTGTTCAGATTGCTTTTTGATGTCATTGTTCCTCACTAATTCACGATACCTATGCTGTCGGGCCAAGATGCTGTTCTCACTGATGAAAGACAAAATAGCCTAAAACGGAATAGCCTATTAAAATATAATACAACTAAAAGTTAAAACCTCCATGACAAAATAATAAAAACAATAAAATAGTGCTATGATGGAAAGACATACAATTGTGTTCATGAAGAACAAAACCACTTATTTTATAGCTCACTTAAAAGAAAAAACCTGCAAATTAATTTTGTTTGTCTTTCTCAGAAGTGATACTATAACAGATAAAAATATTCAGAAATGCTTGATGTATTAATTTTAAGTACATACCTACTTATGTTTGGGATGTTCTCCTGGGAGCTTTACTTTCCATATTGCAGTACCTTGGTGATATTATGTTCTGTAATTTATGCTGAGATTTTCTGCTACAGACAGTTTACGGCGAGTCAAAGTGACACAACCTCGACAATGTCATATGGAAACTTCATCACAGTGCATCACATCAAACTCACAACATATATTCAACAAGGTGGCCACGGTCATCAGCTCATGGTGACTATCACTATCATTGATACAATAATAACAAAGCTTTGATTCAGAGTAAATATACATTGTTAGCACATTGTATTAACACCATGACAGAGATACTACACTTGGGTCCTCCTTCTCAGTGGGATGGACATTAACTCGAGTTTTCATAATTCCCTGCACACAGGATCAAGCCCTCGTAGAATCATAGAATGGTTTAGGTTGGAAGGGACTGTGAAGATCATGTACTTCCAACCTCCCTCTGCCATGGGCAGGGACGTCTTCCACTAGAAGACCAGTCAACCTGGTCTTGAACACTTCCAGGGATGGGGCCTCCACAGCTTCTCTGGGCAACTTGTTCCAGTGCCTCACCACCCTCAGAGTGAAAATTTTTTTCCTGATATCTACTCTAAATCTCCCCTCTTCCAGATTGAAGCCATTACCCCTTATCCTACCACTACATGCCCTTGCAAAAAGTCCCTCTCCAGCTTTCTTGTAGGCCCCCTTCACATACTGGAAGGGGGTATAAGGTCTCCCCGGAGCCTTCTCTTCTCCAGGCTGAACAACCCCAACTCTCTCAGCCTGTCCTCACAGCAGAGGTGCTCCGTCCCTCTGAGCATCTTCATGGCCCTCCTCTGGACCCGCTCCAACCCTGCAGGACAGATATGTCCCAGCATAACACGGAGTTACGCTGGTAGACAAGGTGGCAGGAGAAAGGCCAACATGAGCAATCCCAGGGCAGGGGCTCTAGCAACCTGCTGCCTTGCGCTGTAAGCTTGATGCCACCGCAGGGCTCGGAGAGGAACGCTGAGCCCCCAAACCCCTGAACCCCCCCAGGAGAGGTTTGGGACGCAGCATCTCTAGGCAGGACGGGACGGGCTGACGGTCCCCGGCGGGGCCGGCAGCCGGGGCTGCCCCCGGGGCTGCGGGGCACAAGGCGG
>VZSZ01005122.1:59779-89400 GCA_013398815.1 Ibidorhyncha struthersii | reverse complement strand
CTGTGGAAGAATGGAAGTGGTAAATTAAAGGCGAATGCGCGGCGGTGCAAAGCAGCGGAGCTGCGGGCGTCAGCACGGATTTGAGAGCAGATGTTGGGGGCTGCACGGGGCTGTTCACCGGTGGCGCGTTTTTGCGCAATTCTCCAGTCTAGACAGAAGAGTTTTTAGGAATGTGCTTCTGTTTTCAGGCGCCGTTACACATCTGCCATCATCGAGCAACATCCCTGTGATGATTACGAGACTCACCGATGTAATGCAGCGCGCGATGCGATGCGTTCTCGTCTAGCGCTGATCCTCAGAGAAACAGCAGTTTCATGCGCGCTAGCAGAACGCCAAGCGGAGCGCCCCAAACCACAAACCTCTTTGCTTTGCTGGATGGAAAATTTCTCCACCCACCTGATGAATTAAGTGCAGGCGATGCTCTCAGAAAGTCTTTTTTTTCAAAGCCGTAGAGATTCTTTTAAAATGACAAGTTGTATGTTATGTTGGCCAATCTAGAGGGACAAGCTCTGCGAAATAAGCGGTGAAAAGCAACGAAGGGAAGGAACGGAGCCCTAATTGAGCAGCGTGGCTCAGCGTGGCCGTGGCTCGCACCTGGCACAAACTCAGTGCGGCTCACCGGGGGTAGGGACCATGACTACAAAGAAGATAGTAAATAAAGCTTATTTAAATAGAACAGCATAAAAAGTCATGTTTGTAGTAAACCCAGCGCAGAGAAGGGGTTGGTAAGCGACATGGGTTTGTCTGTCTTGGCTTTATTTCACGTCCAGTGGGGACTGCTCTCTCCTGAGTGCGGATCCGAGCACTGAAGCTCAAACGCAAACACATACCCGTGCAAGAGGCAGCGATGGGGAAGGCTCATTATCCATCCTTCCATTGGATTATCAGCTCTTCAGGGATGAAAGATTTATTATTCCCATGTTTTGGGCTTAATTCCAATTCATCCTGAACAGGTCTGGGTTTTGAAAGCACAATAAGGTGTCATAGCGCTCTGGAAATTTCCAGACAAAAACCAGGAAGACTGTTGATAAAATGATGTGGTGAATGACTTTATGGGAGGCAGAAGAAGGTTTTGGGAGGGAGGGGAAAATGCTTAGTACGCAGGAGAGGGCCGCAGGGGTATGGTGGTACTTCAGACACTGTTGTTGGGACGGGAAGCTTCCGTTTAAACACGGATCGCACAAATTCTCTGTCTTCTGTGTGCCTGTCTCGTCCTGCCTATCTTCTAAAGTTCTGCACTGACTAATCTTGTGGTCTGAAGCCTCAGAAGGTTTCTGTTTTCAGTGTTTCTGTTCCCAGCCCTGATGCTGATTTCTCATGAGACTGTGCCTATCTTGTACCTATCCGGAGCCCTGAGCTGGTAACTGAGGAGTCATGTGCAAATGTCGGAGGCAGGGGGGCTTCCCCTGAAGTTAAAAGATGGCAGTTATGTGATTAGTTTTTATGACATTTTAATTTGATACTTGTCTTCGATTTTTCCCCCTGCCTGCTTTCTCTGTTCATAAAAGGAATATACATCTCTCCAGGTCTGAGCTGTTAAAAAGCATACCATCTATACCTCAGATCATAAATAAATATTGCTACTTTCAGCTCATCTAAATTAGTTTGCTTTTCTTTTTCCCAGGGAAACATAAACTGGAAGATATTTCAGGACTCAGTATTACTTAATTAACTATGGAATTACTGCTTTGCACCATTCCTTTTTTTATTTTTTTTTTTCCTTCCACAAAATAAAGGCAATTACTGTGGCTGGTCTGTAATGACATTTATTTTGAAAGATAAGCATCACCAGATTAGACCTTCTGCCATTATTAATACAGACTTATTTAACAGCATATCACTTACTGTGTTGGTCTATGAAAATGACACAAATTGTCACGATGTTGTGTTATATGGAAAGCCTGAAATTTTATTGCAAGCCTGAAGAGATATTTTTCTATTTATGTGTGACATAAACTAATTGCAAATATCTGATGGGGAGTTGTTCTCCATTCAGACTCGGAAAGAAAGTCCAATAATCCGGAGCTGGAACCATCTGTTTGTTGCAGATCAAAGTGCAGTTAATGTACACTGACAAAATAGTGCAGTCGCTGATGCCTGATGGGCCATATTTGAACCTGTCTGCTTCTGCGTGCAAAGTTAGTCAGTCGAGGTGCTGACGATGAAGGGAGGCTTTGGGAGTTTTTCTGGGGAAAAAAAAAATCCAGTTTTATTAATGTTTAAATGTTTCAGGAAAACAGTTTGATTTGGACAAAACCAGATCGCAACTGGAAAGAAAAAAAAAACACAACCCAAAAATGTTTTTTTGACCAATTTTCATGCTAAAGGCAAAGCATAAACTTTTATTTCAATTTTCTATTTTCCATTGAATTGTGGAAAAAAAAAGAAAAATTCTGAAAAAGCTAGGGAACAAAGTAATTGTTCTAATAGCATTTCACTGGAATTATAAGATCGTGATCTGATGTATTAGCAGTAGACTTAAAGATTCACCCATGGAAGCTAAGAGTAGTACCCTACCCTGATGCTGAATAGCTTTAGCCATGCTTGTGTTTAATCAACAGCAACAGATGCGACAGAAAAATTAGTGATTTCACACAAGTCAGAGAGGTAAAGAGGAAGATTTTAAACTGTCTCAGCAAAAACACCTTTTGAGGGGCAGCGAGAAGACCTCTTGGCAGTATTTAATACTCTTTAATCAGCTTCCCTGACAGTTCGGAAAACTGTAGCTGAAACAAGGCAGGTGAGTTCTGTTTCTAACAGCTGCTCAGAAAGCCTTGAGCAAGGGGAGAGAATGGGCTGTCCCTTCCCTACAAGAAGCCATCGGTGCTTACCAGGTTGTTCAGAACGGACTCTTCTCATAACATTACAAGGCGTCATCCTCCCCTCTCTTGAGACTACGGGAGTTTGCAGTAACTACATGGAAAACAATACGGGTTTGCACCAGTTTAAGCGACACGGAGCAGCTCTCCTTTCAGTAGGCAGTTTCTGAGCCTTCGGCCAGGAGTTATTTCTGGTGCGGGATGTTCGGATGCAGCCGAGATCAAAGCGTGGGGCTCCATTTCAGCCATCGGCAGGTAATGAAACGCAGAGTAAGGACGTGTCCCCTGGGCAGCAACTCCTGCCACGGGGCTCTGCTCCCGGCTGCCACCCTCTTGCTCCGCTGTAATGAAGCTAATTTACAGGCTGAGATGATGTCACAACCCGTGGCTTATTTACAGGCTTGAAGGGACGTTTGCACCAAATCCTGAGGTTCATCTGCTGACGTGCGGGAGATGTTTTCATAACATATTGGTGTAATTCACAACTCTTTTCCATTTTTTCTCCCGTCTGAAGCCCCGGTGCACCAGCGACTTTCCACGGACACACGTGAAGCTGATGAACTAAGGAGCTCATTTAGCTTATTGGTGAGGAAACTGAGGCACGTGCTAGCTGTATGCCTGGCAAAAGCGTGTCAATAACTGGCAACGAGAGAGGAGTGCTTTGTCTGTTCAGACTCTTCAGCTCTTTGCACAGCTGCCCACATGGCCAGGTATTTGCCATAAAATAAGATTATTAATTCCTTGACAAGCTGATATCTGGCCTAGCAGTACAGCATTTCCTTTCGGCATCTGTGGTTGCTTTGAGGAATACAGCTTTATAGATTTTTTACTAATTATCTAATAGCTTTTCAATCTCTGGTTTCAGAATGTGGAAGTAGTGTTAATTAATTACAGATCTTCGGCATACCATTCTTAACTGATTCCCCTAGTAAATATGTTTAACACTTGCCTTGGTTTCCTGTACATGATTCATTTGGTTGGTAAGTGATCCATCTTTGTTTGCTGTCAAAGTCTTTGAGTTGGAAGGCGACTTTAATCATGTTACTGGGCTTTTCTGAATAGGGAGAAGAAGCGGAGTCAAATAAGCACGCAATGGTAATGCAGTCAAAGAAGAACCGTGGCCTGGGTTTCTTTCACCAATAAAACGTTGTGCAAGCTTCAATTTCCCTTTCATTTTCATGAAGAACATACTGGAAACATCCATTCAGCCAAAGACGTGAAATTAAAACAAAGAAACAAAAACGTCTTGAAAGGAGGAAAGAAGGCACTTTCCCAGCTTCTGCGTTAATTAAGACCAGTCAAAGAAAACTGCTTCAAAAGGAAGGAGGAAGCCAGCGGTAAGCACGGCTGCAACTGCTTTTAATAGGCTGTAGCAATGGCATGTGTGCTCGGCGAAGTCATAGCAGGCATTAATGCAACAATGTCAGTTCAAAGGGTACAGCGAGAAAGTTGGCCAAACTGAAGTTACTGAATAGTAAAATTGTTTCACGAGCAGATTTGTCAGCAACAGGAACAGGACAAAGGAACTTGTTTAGCAGAACACGATCATCTTGAGAACTATAAACACTGCTGGCTTAAAGATAAAATCAAAAGCCTTGAGAGCAAAGCAGAAATAGACATAAAAATATGCATCGTTGGCTTTCCTGAAGGCGAAGAGGTTTGCATCCTTGTCAAACAGTACAGAAAGAAGCTGTTAAGTCCCCCGGGTAGGTCTTACACCCTTAGCGCCCACTCTTCCCCTGGATGAAAGCCTGTGCAGAGCTGCATGAATATACTGGTAGGTTTTCTGCGCATCCCATCAACAGTGGAGATCTGGCAGTCTGGCAGGAGAATTTGTTCTCTTCCCTTCTACAAGAAAGCTGAGTGCAACCTACAACATCCTATTATAAATATTTTATACAATAAAAAAAAATAGAATTTGTCTAGCAGCAGAAGACAGGACTGTTATTATGTTCTTTACATGCATATTTGTTCTCAGGGCTGTTCAACCTGTGTCTCTGATCCAGCTGTCTGGGAAACCAGATGGTAATTTTCTATTTCTTTTGACAGGCAGTTCAAGCTCTTCCTTTAAAAACTTCCCAGGTCCTTTCGTCAGAGATCAGCAGCACACGTGCGTTTTTTCAAGATAATGATGACCCCAGGGAAGTCTCCTAAAATCAAGGCTTTATTCCAAACTGACACTCAACACAGTGAACACAGAGTAAATTAGTGATGATGCACAGTTTATTGCTATCAAAAACAGCATTCAGAGAGATGCAGTGGACACACTGGAGGGAAGCGATCATTACCCTCAGGGAGGCTTTAGTGTCAAAATTGTATGAATACGTATCCACTGATAAAAGTGTGGCTCGTGCTACAGTGTTCAGTCAATATCATATTCTCATGCGATCTAGCTATCAAAGGTCACAAAGTTTTCCCTAGATATGCTCACATAACCTCTGTATCTGAAGAAGATCTTCCACTTTGATCTGGAGACACAAAGGTCTGAAAAATGTACCGCATCTACCACATCCTTCATGGTTTCTTCTCATGTTTAGTCATCCTCCACATGAAAAAACCTACATCTTGTTGCTAACTTAATGTTATCTAATTTCACTTTCCCACCACTGATTTCTGTGACTTTTTCCGACAGAGATACCCTTCTTGTAGCTGCTGTATTCTTCCTGAGAAAGTGCTTCAGTGTCACAAATACCTTACCTCTTAAATTTACTTTAAATATTGAGTTTCTTCGTAGTTCTCACCAAAAGGCACTTCCATCAGCTCTCATGCTGGTTTTGGAGTGCCTTATTTTTGCACATCCCCTTGACATCCTTTTTCTGTGTCATCATATGGAAAGGTAATATTCAGCCTCTTGAACCTATTCATTTGTTCCTAGCATATAGATCGTGGGATCGTTTCAGATCTTTTCCGCACCAACGCATTAGGGGCTCCAGTGGAGCTGCCTGCTCATGTTTTTCCTGCTTCCAGCCAGTTCACTAATTTAAATTAAAAAAAATAATAATGTTGGATTACTAGAGTAAATGACATCTACAAAGTAGCAGGACTTGTTGGTTGCCAGCAGGTGACCGCCCTGTTTTTGGTTCCTTCCCCTGTAAAGGAGAAATAATGTTTCTACAGCACTTAGTCTATCTTGTCAGCTCAGGCTAATCTCATCACAACACTGGGAAGAAGAAGTAGTTGTTTAATCTTTTTGTGATTAACAGGGAATCTGGAGCACTTACAGATAGATCTTTTTGAGGATACTGAAGAGGTTTATGGTTGTTGCATAGACTGGTAGCATTGGTCGGTATGGCAACATTAGCAGACAAAACCCTGATGCGTTAGCGTCACCTTCAGACGGTCTGTCCCATCATATCTGTGCCGCAGGTGTCATCAGTGGATTAAAATTTGCTTCTGCACTGTTCGCAGTATCACTTTGTGTAACGAAGGATTATTATAAATGCATTTGATTTCTTATATTCCTGGCATGCCTCCTGAGAATAAAAGTAGCTTACGGAGGCTGTATTTAGATGGTGCTCTGTAGGTACATGCCTGTGTGTTCTGCCCACAGTGTACAGGCAGCTGGTTGCACAGATCTGGTTTGTGTTCGGTGTTTTCACATTGGAGGTAGAGAAATGGTGAGTCTGGCTGTGAAAGACCACAGTGAAGTGCCCAGAGCTGGCCCATCACCAGAGCTGGTGCTCCAGAGGGATGGCCAGGAGAGCTGGGGCGAATCATCTCAGCACGGGGAGTCAGACCTGAGACTTCTGGGGCTGCCGCCCCGCAGGTGTAACCTGGTTGTAGATGATTTATTGCTTCCTTTAATCCCAGGTCTCCTTATACCTGAAGGAGATCATCCTTCTTGGGCATTGCTGTTGAGTCAAGCCCAAAAAATTCAGACAACGTGGACTGCTGTGGTCTCCTGGACCTGCAGAAGCGAGTGCCCAGTTCCTAAGTGTCCTACAGGTGAACCCCATATGCCCAGGGAGCTTGCTGGCCTTTGTGTAAGACAAAACGTGTGACACTGGTTCCTTCAAAGATGTCACAGCAAAGGGCTGAGTCTCCTCCACGGTCGGCAGCTGTCTGGGATGCGAGTGTTTGCTCAAAGGTTTGTTTTATCGAAGGCTCTGTCCTGTGAGCAGCCATGTTGAAGGCCTGGAGTCGTCACAAAGAAGCTTCTGGATCTGCCTCTGCAGAGGAAATCTCTGTTAATGACTAAGCCCTGAGGTTTTTCAAACTGCTGTTTTGTCTAGATCCCAGGCTGGTGTCCCTAAGTTGTGCCCTGAGGATCCAGCCAGAGTCAGAGGAACCTGCAGGATTCTTTGGGGTTGCTGCTCCTCTGCTCACCCTGCCCAAAAAATGGCAGCCTCTTGGGACGAATCAAACATTTTTTGTCTCTTTCCATAACTCAGGGAGCCATGATTTCACCATAAGGCACGTGACAATGCAAGCAATGACGACAACGGTTTCCCATTTTATAATTGCCATGGCAACTATATTGTGACTTAGACCAGCAACATTTAATTTCTGGGGTTGTCTTTCTTAATTTAGCATTCCAAGCCATCCCACCACCCGATTCTCACACTACCCTGCCAGCCGTGCCATACAACAACATTTTATTACAGCAGTGCTTTTGGAGACTCCCATGCATAAGGTTACTTGTTCCTTCCCATTTCTTCCCAAATAATGCAGTGTTTCAGAAGGGAGGGCTGTGTTTGGCGGGTGTTTTTCAGAAGGGACTATTTTATCTTGCAATTTGCTGAGCCTCTGTAGTCACAGCTAATTCTGCCTCATGCTTTCAGCCCTCCTGTTTCATTTGTAGTCCTACCGTTGACCCAAGGCCTGCTCTGAAACCTCCTGAAGTCAGGGAAACTGGGAAAGGTCTTCAGCATCACGTAACCTCTTAACAGCCCTCCTCTAATTAGCCTCAGGTTACAGACAGTGTGGGGGAAGGCAGCTACCACAGAAAAAGGGGTTGGAGTGGACGTCATGTCCTGTGGGAAAAGCTCAAGTCCTGGAAGGAAATGCCGGCCACCGTTATGTCAATGGTCTCTGCTGACACTTCATCATGTTTCTGTCTGAAAATGAATCATGTGCTGTTACAAGCAAGTTCTAAGATGATTAAATGAAGTGGAGGAGGCACACCAATATTAGCCACATTTTCAGTCTGTGAAAGATTTTTTTAATGTTCTTGGTATTTTCCATTTTACTTCTCAACTAGAAAACATAACCTTCTTGTTTATAGGCCACTTGGGGGCCATGTTCGCCACCCAGCTCTGATGGGTAATTCTGGCCAAGACATTTCATTTCAGGAGTTAGTGGCTCTGCTTTCACATCCTTCATCTGCTTGTCTCCTCAGACCAGCGTTCCCCAGACTCCACCAGCCCATGGGCTACAAGACACAAGAAGTTTTCCAGGCAACACCACACTTTGCTCTCCCCGTGAGCCTTAATTTTAACTTCTGAGTAGCATCAGGGCAGAGTAGCGAGCCGTGGGCTAGCATGGCCAGCGGGCTAGTGTTTCAGTGCAGGAGCTGTTGATGTTAGGATGGACACCTAAAGCCTTGGAGCCAGCTATTTGGAGGAGCCCTGGTGTGGTGCCAACTGTGAGTATTAATGATGCTTATTGATCTGGGAGTTCTTTATGCTGTAGAGAGAAAAAGGAGCCTTAAAAACTGCCTAAATCCTGAAGCAGAACGGGATTTAAGGCATATGTCTCTTAGTATTTCTAACCAGCTTGTTTAAAGAGCATCTTGTGTGGTGTGCTGACCTTTCTCTGTTGGTTGCCTAGGCATATACCTCCCCCCCAGTACACAGTCTAGATGCCAAAGATGCCAGGTCTTACAACTCTCAGTAACACAATCCTATTAACTAACTGCTAACACAATTCTGTGTCTAAAACATAAGACATTTCCTTTCCTAATAGTGTCAGTAGACAAACATGCTAGTGACGTGAGGCAGTTGGATGTAATTATAATAGGAACCAGGAGTGGGATTAAAAAGTTCCAGGTCAGTTTTGTCTCTTGAAATATGACTTTGTCCCCGGGGGAGGTCTCATCTGTAGACCAACCACCTGATCTCCTGAGCTGCCATAGACAGGTATGGAGCACAGTGCTCCTGTTTTGCAGTGACTGCCAGGAAGATGCCCCTTGTTGAAATTTTTGAATTGAAAATACGTTTGGGATGATTTCCCTGACCACTCCTCCCTGCTGGACCTTTGAGCTTAGAAATGCTCCTGCAAGAGATGTGGGTTACCCTTGTGAGGAATCTGACTACCCAAAAGCACAGTCATTTTCAGTTTTTCCGAAGCGGTATTGCTTTCATGTTGTCAGATAAGAGATACTTGTGGTTAAGAGTGTAATGCAGTTTCAGTAATAAATATCTCTATTGTTCAGTCTAGTTTTTCATAGCTCTGTGATCCCTGTAGCATATAAACAACAGGAACTAAAGTATAATGTAAGGTAGTGGTTGGAGTTCACTCCTTGTTCTCGATCCTCTTGACAAGCAGCCCCTCTGAGATGCCAATCTACAAATGATGAGAGTCTTCAACAAGCTCCAAGAACAGAAACTAGTACTTTATTTCAATTCTCAGCAGCTAGTATTCAGACTCATTTATCACACTGCTGACCAAACCACCACTGCCAAGTTAGCACTTAGGGGAGGGCCCTTGAGTGCGGTGGAGATAGCACCAATCTAAGGCCCAACTCAGGTAATACTAACCTCAGCAGAGTGTTTATTCCAAGAACTAATTTTTCAGAAAACTGATGGCATTTTGAACTTTGCTAGCACTTTTTTACTGGGAATTCTGTATGCCCTGATGATCTAATCCTGCTGTACGCTTGACTGTGTGCAAGCCCTGATAAAAATGCTGGTTCCCAGTGGAGGACATTTGGTTCACGTCTCAGCCACATGATTCATTGCCATGTTAAAGCTATCACAGCTTGCTCCAAATGCACAAATGTTGGGTATATGCAGGAAGGTGAAATGCTGCCCTGAGATACTGCACTGGTACTCCTCACCATACGACTGTACCAGCTCTGCACAACATATACCCTAATTCACCCTGCCTCCCACCAGGACCAATTAGGTTACTTGCAGTTCTATGTTGATGTACCTGTGATGTTTCCAGATCAAGAAATAGCATGTTGGATACTGGCAAGGAGCTCTGCACTGGACTGCCCAAAGGTGTTCTGTGCTACGGGAAGCCACCAGCAGGCATGTGCCTTGGGGACAGGCCATGTGATGCCTTCAATACATGGTCCCATGTGAATGCACAGATGAGTGATCAGGGCATCACGGGCTGTTAAGATGCCATTGCAAGAGTCTGGAAATAAGTCTTTGCAAGATCAGACCTTGAAAGTAGAGCATGACCCACAACCCCAGACCTCTTGCCCAGCAAAGCCCAAGTAACAGCCCTAAGTCAGATGAAAGTTTTGGAGCCCTGAGCACAGGACCGCTATGTGAGACCTAAGAGAGTCCATCTGTGTGATTAGAAACGCAGCTGGAATAACTGTGTTACTAACTCATATACCAAGACAGCTTCCAGACAAAAGCAGGCAGGGCTAATGCAAT
This sequence comes from Ibidorhyncha struthersii, assembly GCA_013398815.1. NCBI lineage: Eukaryota > Metazoa > Chordata > Aves > Charadriiformes > Charadriidae > Ibidorhyncha > Ibidorhyncha struthersii. Next base: position 79,031 of record VZSZ01005122.1, on the reverse strand, counting down.
TCACTGGGCCATATTTTCCTCATCTCAGGAAAAAACTTTTGTGAGCAAGGGGATTTCTTGAGTCTCAGAGATGGCAGTAGCCCCATCATGAGGATCAGACAGAGGCACTGACAGACTAAGTCATGGGACATCCTAAGAAGTATTGTGTGTTTAAACCACTTTTTAAGACCCAGCATCCCCACGTTGCTGAGGGATGCTCCCCGCTGCCCTTGAGAAGCTGTGGTGAGCTTTGCTCCTTGTTTTGTGAGGTCATCCTCCAACACACTTCTTCCCTTCCCGCTCAATTCACCTGGAGCTACAGCCTCACTCGACAGCGATTGCGATGGTACCTAGAGCTAGCAAATACGCTGGGAAGCTGAAATCGCCTGTTCCTTAGTTGTCTGTGCACTTTCTCTGCTCAGGCAACTGAAGACCTGAAAGGAGGTTCAATTTTCTGTTAAAATGTAATACTGCAGAATATGGCCCTGCATCCTACGTGTATAATACCACCTTTGATAAAACTACTTCTGAGCAACAGGGACAAAGGGAAGCCCTTACACGTCTGTGCCAAAGCAGAGCCCCCCCCAAAACAGTGGAGTAAATGATCCTGAGAAGGTTGAAGCCTCTGACGGGTATGGCAGACAGAGTCGCCCTACAACATCTGTCCCTCCCATGGGAACAAATCATAGAATCGTTATGATTGGAAGGGACCTTTAAGATCATTGAGTCCAAACATTAACCTGACACTGTCAAGTCCACCACTAAACCATTTCCCTCAGCACTATGTCTACCCATCTTTTAAACACCTTCAGGGATGGTGATTCCACCACTTCCCTGGGCAGCCTGTTCCAGTGTTTGATAAACCTTTCGGTGAAGAACTTTTTCCTAATGTCCAATCTAAACCTCCCCTGGTGCAACTTGAGGATGTTTCCTCTTGTCCTATTGCTTGTTATTAGCGAGAAGAGACTGACCCCCACCTTGCTACAGCCTCCTTTCAGGTACTTGTAGAGAGTGATAAGGTCTCCCCTCAGCCTCCTTTTCTCCAGGCTAAACAACCCCAGTTCCCTCAGGTGCTCCTCATAAGACTTGTTCTCCAGACCCCTCACCAGCTTCGTTACCCTTCTCTGGACATGCTCCAGCACCTCAATGTCATTCTTGTAGTGAGGGGCCCAAAACTGAACATGGTACTTGACATAGGGCCTCACCAGTGCGGTCGTGTCCAGCCGGACCGCCGGAGCTGGCAGCTGCAGACTGTGCAGACCATGGGAAATTTGCAATTCCAACAGCAGATGGCACAGTCCTAAAACTAAAACGAGCCTGCAAGGCAGCCACTGGGAAACATTGCCTGGGCTACGAACCTGAAAGCTCCTGCAACAGGATCCTGTGGAGTGAGTCTACGGATTTGCCAACATAAGCAAACTACTTTTGTAAATAGTGTAATTTCTCTTTAGAAGAAATAATTTATAAGAGAGACTGCATACACGAGACAATCTAGTAGCAGTGGAGTTTAGTTTAAGACTCTCAAGTACTGCTGACAGCTTAAATGGAATTATAAGGTTTTTGGCATCCATGCTTCATAAAGCATGCTTTTAATTATCCTTGTATGATCTAGAAAAAATTTATAGTGGCCAGAGATACAAATAAATTCTATTTACTGGAAGGAAAGTGAAACTCCAGGACCATTTAATTGAACAGTAATGTCTTAAATTTGTTTTCATGCAGACCTAATCCTTTTGTGTTTCTCAGCCATCGTTCAGTATCTTACAGAACTAGCACAAAAACCGTGTTCTGTTATGTTTGGAATTTTATGAACTAAGTGAAGCTTGAGTGTATCAGCCCCAAAGCCCCCAGCCCTGTATACGGGAGAAAAGCAGTGCAAGAGACTTGGCACTCCGGTTCCATTAGCATCAACAAGATTGTTGGGCAAATAGACTTCTTTTGGCACTTCTTGTACAAACTTTGAGAATAAAACCTAGGGATCTTCCCTCAATAAGCAGTATGGTAAGCCTGGATGTATAATTGATGACAACCATTTCATGGAGTTTAAGGAATTAAGGAACGAATCTATCCTTTTGATGCACTAAGGAATTGCTAGGGGAATTGTCTAGTGGTTAGATCAGGAAACTGTGAGTCAAGGCGCCTGTTCCCCCCTTTAGTGAATCATTTCCTCTTCTTCGAATCCCACAAAACATCCAGACAGAACCTGTCCCCAAGTAAAATAAACTCTTTACCAGATTTGGTCCCCATTTAGCTCCCAGGCTACTGCTTGCCGTAGAAGCTCTAATGTGTGTTAGAAAAGGAAAGCTTTAAACGTCAAAAGAGAAAGACGTGTTGTGGTCCTGTGTGTGAATTTTCCTTCTGCAGGTTTCACAGAGCCCAGAGCTCTCTTATCAGCTGCCCTGACATAACACATAGAAGAAGCAGTCTCAGCATGGTCCTCATTTTGATAGATGCCATAGAAGTGCAGAGAAAAAGACTTTTCCAGTGCTACGAAGCACATAATTTATATTAGTAACATTTAAGGACTGGACTATCCATCTTGGTTAAGGATCTGGTGACTTTCTTGCTGTTAGAAAGAGGCTGCTGTATTCAGAGAGCGATTCAACCCACAAATTTTAAAACTTTTCCCTGGGATAGGATGAATTACTTTCTGGAGCTGTTTGTCTCCACTGTTCCTAGCAGGAAATGTCACACAATTTTAATCCTAACTTACTGCCTCAGTTCAGTGCTTGCAAGGGCGTCCTTGACTCCTGCTGTAGGGCATCAGACCACATTAAGCACCAACTCCTTAAGATTAACAAAAGCGTATTTACCGCCGTGTTGTACTTTCGACAACTACAGTTGCTGCTGCTGTTTGTGCAGTTGCCACACATTCCCTGAGTCCCCACCGCTGCGCACCGAGGACTGCTACTGCTCTTCTGTTCGGTGGTCTTTGCCCAGGAGCCAGCGTCTTCCCAGAGGCGGTCTGCGGCGGGCAAACAGAGAAACAGCGCAATGCTTTACTGCCCAACACGCTAATCGGTCATCCCCTCCCACTGCTAATCAAGCAAACAAAAATATGTGCTCCCAGAGATAACAAGGATTAAAGGTTTTGCACTTATTTCCACAGGGATTCCAGGCATTCCCGTATTTGCAGTAATTCTCAGAAGTTCATGTCCCGGTTGCCGTCACAGGGAGAACAGCGGTCTTCAACATTCAGAGAAACACAAGTTCTGAGTTGAATAACTCTGCAGAAATGTCTTGAATGTTTGGGATTTGTCCTCCAAAAATATCTGTCTGACACAAGAGGAGATTAATCTTTCCTAGCTGCAGCTTTCTAAAAGTTAGGCTGGTGAGCAGGAGCCCTCAGTAACCGAAGGAGGCAGAGGAGCCATTTCAGACAATGAAAATATGAAAGAAATAATGCCTTAAACAAGGCAATCACAATGGTCTATTCTTTTCTTCCGCTGTTTGTCTTAAAAAGTTTAAACTGTAACTTTCTCACAGTTTCAGTTTCCTTTCTCTATAAAAATTCAGTTTGCATTTGCCTGATACCTTCCAAATGTTTGGGGTTTTTTTTCTATTTCTCGGTCATCAGAGGGTGTTGTGGTTCAGGTATATGAACGTGGGTGCCTGGATCGTACAGGTTTACATTTGATCTTGCTATTTTAAGCTCCACTTGCAAACACTTCTACTGAATGGCATTTCTTATTTTAAGGTGGAGTAGGCCTAGTGAACAGCACCCCAGAAATGCTTATTTCTCCCCATGAATAATGAGGAGAGCCTGGGGTCACTAGCGCTGGTGTAGATATCTGCACTGCAAACTTCTAAAATTAGGTTGGATAAATCTCATGCAGCAAACTTGATACTTTAAGCCCCTGTTCAGCAAAGCACTTACTGACAGCATAAAATGAAGCCCGAGCTTAAATGCTTTGCTGAACTGAAGCCTCAATTACTTGAGGAACGAGCGGACAGTCATAGGGGATCGTAGCAGTTAGACTTGCACGAGGCTTATGTTGGATTTCCACCATGCGGTCCTGCATACCCTTCTATTCCCCTACAGAGAAGACTTTTCTTCCTTCAGTTTCCTCCTCCAAACACATTTATTTCCCACCCCTCCCGGCGCTCTCTCTCCCCGGCTGAGTCACACACGGCATAACCCAACACTGGGGCAGGCAGCAAGAGGCGCCGCAGATTGCTGGGATTCGCAGCTCTTCCCCAGTGGTTCCTACCCTTTTTTTGTTTTTCTTTTTGCTTCGGTGTTTAGCATCGAATTCTTCGTTGCTGGGCTGAAAACTTTGCTCAAGAGTGGCAAGACGGCATAAATATGTGGTGGTGGGACGAGTGAGCTTCACGTAACTTGGGGCTTAGTTTGTAAACTAGCAGGCGTAGGTAACTGGAGCCAAAAGCCCATCCTCATTGGGTGTGTTTGCACTAGCAAACTCCACACTTGCAGGGCACGGGTCTAAGCACAGGCTTAGACAACACCTGTGCCACGGTGTTGGCCCGGGCCACCGCACCGTCCAGCCTCAAAACACCCTCCATGTCCTGCCACCTCCTCCTGGCTACGAGGAGAATCTGGCTTCAGGACTAAACTTTGAAGTTCTACTATGTATTTGTTATAGTCATCTTGCACCATTGAGGCAGAGACCTAATCATCACTTTTATGCAGAAAGAAGTTACTACAGTCGTCTACTGTGAGTGGCTCGATAGGTGCCCGGCAGAGAAGGACCTGGGGGTGTTGGTGGACAGATGGCTGAATATGAGCCGGCAGTGTGCCCAGGTGGCCAAGAAGGCCAACAGCATCCTGACCTGTATCAGGAATAGCGTGGTGAGCAGGACTCGGGAAGTGATCATCCCCCTGTACTCGGCACTGGGGAGACCCCACCTTGAGTACTGTGTTCAGTTTTGGGCCCCTCACTACTAGAAAGACATTGAGGTGCTGGAGTGTGTCCAGAGAAGGGCAATGAAGCTGGTGAGGGGTCTGGGGGACAAGTCTTATGAGGAACGGCTGAGGGAACTGGGGCTGTTTAGCCTGGAGAAGAGGAGGCTGAGGGGAGACCTTATCAATCTCTACAAGTACCTGAAAGGAGGTTGTAGAGAGATGGGGACTGACCTCTTCTCCCTAGTGACAAGTGATAGGACGAGAGGAAATGGGTTCAAGTTAAGCCAGGGGAGGTTTAGGTTGGATATTAGGAAAAATTTTTTCACTGAAAGGGTTCTCCCGCATTGGAATAGGCTGCCCAGGGAGGTGGTGGATTCTCCAACCCTGGAGGTTTTTAAAAAAAGGGTAGGCGTGGTACTTGGGGATATGGTTTAGAAGTGGTTTTGTCAGGTTAGGTTAATGGTTGGACTCGATGATCTTAAAGGTCTCCTCCAACCTTAATGATTCTATGATTCTATGATTCTATACTGAGCTTGGCCAAGGCTTTTGGGTGTAAATAATAAATAATGGTGGTGATTTATTATTGATGTGCTCATGCTGTAAAGATGTTAGAGGAGATGTCAAAACACTCAAATCGAATTGAAATGCTTTGTTTGTATGTACCATCACTGCGCTACATGAGAAGCGGAGAAATGAAATTACTAAACTGAGATCAGCCATCGGCAAGAGTTGCTGCAACCCTGAGGATGTGTAGAGCGCAGATGAAGTGGAAATAGGTAACTGTAAAAATACAGAAACACCTATGATGTGATACTTTTTTTCTCCCTGTTACCACAATTTAGGTTCTGTAGTCCTTGCTGGTCGATAAAATCAGTGGAGCCGTAATCCCAAGTATTGAGCAATACTGGTATTGATAATCACAGACACCCTAATTCCACTCAGTTTCACACTACTAGTTCACTGTCTAATAAATCAAATAAGTAAATTAAACCAAATAGTAGCATCACGAATTTAATTGAGAATTCAGTTAAGTCCGGTGACTGTCATTGCCATGGGCAAGGTGACTATGTTAGGAGACAAGGGAGACGGGGGTCAGCATTACTTGAAACAACCAGCAATTTTCTGGGCAAAAGTACATTACTTTGCCATGTATAATTCTCCATAATTCTCGATCTGACTTCCATCTCCTTGTGTTGAGTGCTTGTGCCACGTTTACAAATGGAAGTATCAGTCATTATCAAATGCATTTTCACTTGTTTTTCTTCTAGTATTTTCTATAAAATAAATGGTTGCAGATGTCCATGTAAAAAAATTCGAATCACTGTGTCTTTCACTCCATTAGCGCTGAACAGCTTTGGAAGATAATGAGGCATACTTAAGTTTCTGTTTTTCCCTCTTGATGGCACATTTAGGAATTTTATATGTGAAAGAAATAGTTTTTCCTTCCAATTAATCCGTGTGTCAAGTTTTTATTATTAGATTTTTATACATTTAGCAATAAATATTATATTTTTATCTTTTATTTGCAAGAAACTATGTCAGCATTCCCATTAAACTGCAGGCTGGAATATAGATGCTTGTGCATTGTAACTTTCTGAAATGCTCTATGGTAACATAAGTTTGGAGTTTTTCAAAGAGGAAGAACCTTTCCAGTAGAAGTAAAAATGCTGTTATGTGATTGCTCAGAAATGTTTATTTAATCTCCTTGACAAGTTTTCAGGAAGAAATGAGCAAATGAGAGTTTACTTGTTTGTTTTTCTCTTTCATTGTATTATGTATGAATTAAAATATCATTGTAAAATAACCTGTACAGATAGGTTTAATTTTCCATTACTCTAAAAGCAGTATCAAGGACAAATTTATCTGCAGTTCTTATTTCTGATTTTCAAGTGCTCAAAATATAATGAGTAATTAAAAGCTACTAGCAGTGCAAAAAAAAATCTATAAATTCAATAAAAATAATTAAACTTCCTACTTGCGTAATTCACAAGGTTTCACAATTCTCTAGCATTTCTCTTTTATATAAGACAACAACTGAGTCAGAGACTTCAACGCATTTTGTTATAAGCTCATTTGGTGCACAGTCCCTGTTTGCTTTCTGACCATGGTCATAAGATGATCTCCATCCAATTAAATCTCTCAGTCTGTGAATTAGATATTCATTACACACCCCTGGTGACTGCATACAGCAAAATTGCATAATGTCTTCCTAAATCTTATTTGAATGCATGAGTCGCTGAATTAAAAAATGATGTAAAGCTTAGTCCTGCCCTTTCACATGTTATACTTCACCAGATACTTTCAAGAATTAGCAGCTGGGGAGATGAGCCTCCGCTTTCCCCACGACACCCAGGGAGGTAACGACCGAGCATCCAGGGTCGCGCTCTGACTCAGTGGTTATTATACAAGCAAGGTACCAGTTAAGGAGCCAGGAGTTAGGCAATTTATACTGAAGGCAGCATTCCCTCGGCATTTATTTTGGTTTCATAGTATTTATTTTGGGGGCAATAAGATTTTTGCCCACAGAAAGGAACTGTTGTAAAATCTAAAAATAGAACTGTACACATGGCAACATCCTGGCCCTATAAATACAGGGAAAAGCTATTTTTTTGGTGGCAATTTATGGCACCTGTGCTGGCTGGGAAAGTGGAGTTCCCACGTGCATCACGCTGCCATTGAAAACGGGCATGCCTGATGCCGAGATGGCATAAAACTTTTTGTTTCGACGATACCGTAGAGGCAGGAGTGAGCTTTTAATAAAGTAACCTTGCTTCTTCACGCTAGTCTAAATTGCAAGGTCCGGTAAATGGCCTGCGGAGTGCTGTACCACATCGCTGCGTTACATAAAATCTCATCTCCGGCATTTCTCAGTACATTTCCAAGGGAAGTGAAAATAATGCTCACTGACCTGCCTTTGGGTGTGCACTGTGCTGAAAGCAGCTACAGCTGTTGACAATGAGCCCTCCAAAACCTGTCCCACTCGAAAACCTGTCCCTCGCTTTTCACAAGAGCGAACAGGCAGAACAGACAAGGGCAACGATTTCAGCTTGCCATCCCGAGTCTGCAGGAGTGGCGAAATAGTCATAACCTGGCTGATATTACTCACAATAGCGTAACTGATAGCCAGCTCAAGAAATTAAACACGCGTTTACCTACAGGTGCGTGCCCTTTTACTTAGCTCACCAAAAGCCGTTCATTAGTGTTTTTTTCTGTGCTTTGGACAGTAAAAGCCTCAAACCTGGAGCATAATTTTGGTTTGCTTTCCTCTGGAATTAGTCCACAAGAGACTGTGCCACTGTCTTAGATAATTCCTCTGCCGCCTCTTTCTCTGTCAGCAGCCTGGTGAGACGCCAGGGGACTGGGAAGTGCATGTGGGCTTGCGGGCAGCGTTCCCGTTCATCAACTGCTCCCATGCGTTGGGCAAGCATTTAATGGGAAAGCAGGTTTGCGGTGGAGTTCGCCCCACCTGGGAGACGGGGCACAGAGCTCTGACCAGAAAACTGATTCCTTGTTTCCTTACAGGAGGAAACCACTACTTTTAGAGATTAAAAAAGAATATGAGTGAAGGAGAAGTCCCTCACCTACTCCAGCGTAGCCAAATGGTCAAGGTCCTTATTCCAGGTTTGAATGCAGAAGCTTTTTACATTTAATTTTACAACAGTACTTTTTTTCCCCCCCCTGAAAAAAAACCCAAACCACCCAAGACCAATTTTATTTATACACCTGGGTTAAGGTTGCCCAAAAATATTGACCCTCAAAAATGGAGGCATATTTCTTGAAAATATTACTTTGGTATTTCTTCCTGGCATTTGCCGAATGTAAGTTTTTACTTTTCATTGCAGAATAGCATCTTGGCTTTTAAAATTATCCTAAATTTACAAAAGCAGGCCTTTGAAGGGTTGATTTCTATCTCTCCCAAGAGTCTTAAAACATTTTGGCTGAGATCAAAAATATCTTAGATGGTAACAGGAAGTCCCTGACACTGACCTGTTAGCTACCTTGGTGGAATAAATAAAAAAAAATCTCTCCCTTTTTTCCCCCTCCGAAGGGCATACACATGTCTAGCAAACCATTTGACTTCATATTAAATAAAATCTTTCAATACAGAAGGTTTCTGGAAGAAACTTTTAACCCACTCTAGCTGCCAGGGGACTTGTAGGGTGATTTCTTTCCCTTTCACATTTCACCAAGGGAAGAAGCAGTCACAGAGGCGGTAAATGAAATTGTTCCCCAAAAATCAGCCTTATTGGGGCACGCAGGGATTCAAGCCACCTTGACCCCATGGGAAGGGGGCAGAGGGGCAGCCTCGGCAGGGACAACACAATGGTCATCTGTCTGTCCTCACAGTGATGTAGTCAGGAATGGCAGGGAACAGGATTGCTTAAAGCCCCTGTAATATAAAAGAGCGCTTGACATAATAGGTGTCCCCATGGCAGTATTTTCCACAGGTGGCACAACGTGGGAGTTAGGGAGCCCATGCAGCTCTTTTATCTCTTATTATATCTCTCACACACATTATATCTCTTAAAGGTTTTGAGAAGCAGTGGGAGATGCAGAAGACAACCTGGGTAGAAGGTAAACCATTTATGGCAAAACACCCTCACAATTAAAAAGAGGAATTAGTTGCCTCACAGCCAGAAAGGATGAAGAAGATCTCACTTGCTTTCCTCCTACGTAGATAACAAAGAGAAATCAGGAAATGAGAATCTGAGAAAGAAATGGCTAAAATGCTAGTTTTATTTCACTACGTTGTTTGTTACTAACTGTAAGCAATGCGGATGCAGTGCACATAAGTGAGCTCATCACAGTCATTTACAGAGGGAAGACAGGTATGATTTGTGCAGAGTCGTTCTTCTGTGATAGAGAAGAGGATTTAGATAGGATTTGTTTAATGAAGGAGCTCCTTTTGAGACAGGAGCCCAAACTGCCAGATCGATATTGCAAAGTCCCAAAATCTCATCTCCACCTGAGGGAGGCAGAGACCCTTTCAGTGTATACTCAGGGTGAGGGGTTTGTGTTGGTTTGTTGTTGTTTTTTTTTAAAAAGCATTATCTTTGATGCAATGCACTTGAATTCTTGGGTGCTTTGCCCTTCCCTGTAATGTAAGGATGAGTAAATATCAGCCAAACGTGGTACAGAGAGGACAGACGATGGGAAAACAAAGACAGGAGATCCTTTAATTTGTGCCTAAGCACAGACTGGCTGGTGCCTCTCCAGCCATGAGGAGGGTGCTCAAAAATCACGCACAAGTCATAACAGAGCCAAGCGATGCATGCAGCGGCAGATTGATTTTTTAATTTTTTTTTTTTTAATGTGAACCAGGGCTTTTCCACAGGGAAAGTCTCTGTTACATCCCACAACTCCTCCTTGTCAGCTGCAGGGAATACGGCACCGCTGCTCCAGTCCGGTGTCCCTTGGGCTGCCAGTGTGTCCCAGGCCCAAGGATGGCCTCTCCCAGCGCCGAGTGCTGAGGACTGTTTGTTCTTCTCCTTCTCATCCTGTGTTGTCCTCAGCTCCATGCCGGTGTTTCTCTTCTCCCGTGAAACACCTCTGGTTGTTTCCTTGCTCTGAGGAATGCACGACGTACATGAGCGAGCTGCCTGCAGGACATGAAAGCCAATGCATTTTTTGCTGCGAGAGGATGGGGAGAACATTAAATATTTCACATTTCCCTTGATTACTGTATCTCCATGAACCCATCCTCCGGAGTGAGGCAGCCTGGCTGGGGAGCACTGGGAGATCAGTGTTTGCAGGTTCCTGCTGCCGGCTTAGTCTGCCATGGCTTTCACCTCCCAACATCTCTCACGCTCCATTATCGCACCCAACAGAGACATTTCTCCACTCTCGGGCTGAGCCAGCACCACTGCCTACAATTCAGCTGCGGCTTCAGCCGAGCCAGACCGGCCCGATCTTTGTACCGTGTCACTCACGTCTGCCACCCACAGCGCGCTCCGGCTCCGCACAGGAGGAAACATGCTGAAAGTTACGGTGCCCATGGCCCATTTTTCAAAAATTTTACTGCTGTGAAGAGCTCAGTTAACCCTGTGCATGCTCCTCTGTACACAGCAAGAGTGGAGATGGCTGGAAGGGAGTTTCTGTAACATGTAATAAGAGGGAGAATATATCCTGGGACCTGGTAGGAAGGCTTTGGAGGGATACAAATATGGATTATAATAGCAAACCTGAACCAAATGCAATTCCTTCCTGGTGTAAGGACCTTCAAGGCTAACATCAGTGCCAAAGCATGCTGAGGGGAGGAGGAGGAGAGGTACCAGTTAAAAACAAGGATTTCCAGGCTCTTTTGGATGTCACTAGCACTGGTGCCATTGTGGCTGCCCAGGCAGGAGGTGTCCTGGTCCGCAGCCTCATGGACACAGAGTGTGCTGGTAGTGAAGACTTGAAGGGGGAGAAGGAAGAGAGGGGTGTATCAGGGAAGATGGAACAACATGGGTAGGAAACGGCTGCACCATGTCTTAGATCAGCTGTTTCTCTGCCTCATCCTGCTCTCCTGCCCCTTCTCAATTCATGTGCTCTGATCATCCTTTTTGCCCCTTGTTGTTCCCTGTGTTTCCTTTCCTTACTCTCCTTTTGCATCCTGTCTCCTCCTGTATCTGGGCACACATCCCTCTTCTTGGGCGTCAGAGGGGTGATGGTTATCAGCCACATTCTCCATTGCAAAGAGGCCAGGGCTTCATCAGTTCACTACCTACACTACTTTCTTTTTTTTTTAATCCACCTCCCTGTTTGCACTCCCATCAATTTTGGCCATTTGGTAGAGTTATAATCCTCTTGTGGACCATGTAGTATTGTATTATTGAAACCATCATTGTTACTTACAGGAAGCTTGACATTATTTGGCCTTGGTACAGTGAAAAGTCATAGTAGGAGACAACTGCTGCACCCAGAAGGCTTGTAAACATGTTGGCTGGGCATCTTAGAAGGTGTGGAGTCCACTGGTGCCATTGGTGAGCCTGGAGAAGAGTCACCCCAGCTTCCCAAGGGAGCTCTGGGTAGATGGCTCTGAGAAGGTGAGGAGGTGGCTTCAGAGAATGATGACTGCAGACAGGAGCCAGTCCCTAGCTGTAAGCACAAGGTGGTACTGCATGAGCCACAGCAGCCCATGGCAAATCCCGTGGCATGGAGGTTACTGGGCACCAGTCTGGGGCAACTGGGAGCATCTACCTAGCCTGAGTGCTCCATGGGGACATTCTTCACCAGCAGTGAGGCTGGGATCATTGACCATGGGATACTCACATTGCTGGAAATGGCCTGACCAGTCACCCCACTGAGCCATCCTGAGCACAGGCACGCGTCAAGGGGAATGCGACTAGGGAGGAGGGCAGCAGCCATCCCTTCGGCACCAACACAGCTGCGAGCAGAAAGCTGGGTCCAGGCAAACTCCTTAATAACTATGCTGAGGAGCAAGTCTAGGGCTTGCTGACTGTTAATTCAGATTTCCCAGACTAGTGCTTCCTTCTGTTTCCTTCCCTCCCTTCCCTCTAGTAAAGTACTGCTCATTTAAAACACTTTGTTAAAGCTTGCTACTGTGGCTAGGAAAACAATGCTTAATCCAGGGTGCACAGAGTCATTTACTCTCCCAAGTTTCTGAATAGGAGGTTGAGTCAGGGTTTCTCCAGTTTTCAAGGAGGCATAGTTCAAAATTGGACCCAGCTTAGTAGCACATGCTGGAAGTGTTACAAAAGTAAGCAGACAAGACCAAAAAAATGGTAAGATGAGGATGAGGTGAGGGATGCTCCCAGGATCCTTCAGCAGCTCAAGATATGCTATGATTCTATGACCCAACTATGGGTCCCTTCCTACTTCAGATATTCTGTGATTCTTTGATGAAGCACACCATCAACAGAAGAGTGGAGAAGAGATTTCTGAGTCAGGCTCCTCTGCCTGACAACGCGTCCATCATGAGACTGAGCATATAGTGGACATGGACAAGTCCTGACAGATGCCAGGTCATGTATTTGGGCTCAGTTTGGCAAGTCTGAATATGCCCAGTAAAGTCTCATACTCAGCCATTTGCCAAACCTCTCTCTTCTTGCTACTGCCTCTTCATTTCTTCTGTTGGAAGTTCTCACATTGCAGCATATCCATCTGAGAAGACAGTCACTGCTGTAGAGAGGGCAGTAGCAGACACTACCTGGGAATTTATTACCACCTTTGTTTTCTATGCTACAAAAAAATACTAAAAAATGTTAGAGACCAGTGCTGCATCCACAGACATGATCCATCCATGACCTTCTCTGAAAATGCAATACCATCTCACATAGACAAATTTTCAGTACCATGAATGGCAGAATGAAGAGTAATATAAAGTGTGGAAATCAGCGCTGGTAGCCCTTGATATCTGTATCTCTCTATGCTTTGAATAGGACAAATATGAGTAGTATTCTGATTTTTTCTTTATAATCATCTTAATGAAGACAATATATTATTTTAATTGTCTGTCTTTTTAAATTCATGAAATTTATTATGAATTTAAAGATTAACCCTTTAGAAAGTTGGAGTAGGTTTCAGCTCTGTATTAAGACTCCTGAACTTCAGTGTCCACATGCAACCCACACCTACTATGCATTTTGCATATGAGACCATCATGGTCAGTGGAGAGGTTGTCAGTACAGCCAGTGAAGCCCAGCAAGCACTTCAGGTCACCTGTCCCCAAGGCTATGGGCTCAGACACATGTGCTGGGGTGCACAAGGCTTTTATGTGGTGCTGTGGGAAACGACACAGCACAGAAAAGACCCAAGGTCTTTTGCAGTGTTGTCCAGAAGCCAGAGAGGGCACCAAGAAGTCTCAGGTCATAAAAACTGAACTGCTCCTTTGCCTTACAAGTTGACACCTAGATGTGGACACCTCAACTTAGTGCCCTAAATTGAATCTTCACTTTTTTACAGTAACTTACTGCCTTCTGCTGAGTCCTGATGTCTGAAGTGCTGCTGAGAGCCTCATTTGCTCTTGTTCTCTCACATCCTTGTAAGATAAATGGTACCACCGTGAACAAAATGTAGTTCAAGGACTGCTTTCTGCTCCATGGTCTGGAGTTGTGGCATGCCTCATGGCCACACACGTAAACAACATTCTCCCCCCAAACTGAGTGGCCATATCCAAACTGCCTGTTGGGAACGGTTCAGCTCCTGAATCGTGCCTGAGCTGTGACTGCAAGAGTGCAAGCTGGCCTGGGTTGGGGATGAGCGATGGCCAACCCATGGGCCTCTCTACACTTTGCTGGTATATTTGTATCCTCTGTTCAGAGTGCTGCTTTTCAGTGTTACATCCTTCTTTTATGACAACATAATTTTTTAAGGCCAGGATAACATGTGACTGAAATTTTCTAAAATATGGGTGTTCTGTATAATGAAGGGAAAATCACAACCGCAGTGTTGCTTCACTTGAACCAGAAGCTTTTCACGGATACCCTGCAAATGACAACTTTACTCAGCTAAGGCAAACTTGCAAAGCCCAGGAATGCCAGGTTTTCTGAGAGCTGACTGGGTTTTGCCCTTTCATCCCACCTTGGCTTCACATTGTAAAAATGCAGATGCTTAGGAAATTGCCTCCAGGTGTTGAGTGATCTGAGTTTCACAAAAATAATAAAGCTTGATCTGAGATAGATGACCTTGTTGTCAGCATATGATCTTTATGCTTGCGGAAGAGAATTGAAAAGGGTCTTTTTGCATTCCCTTGCTGCAGCTGTAGCGCTCTTTCAGCGTGTCTCAGAGAGACTCAGAATTGCTCAGTTTTCTTGGGCAAGAGTTTTGCAATATACGCAGAGCACAAGGCTGGTTTGGGTGTTTTGTGGAGATATGTGAACCAAACACTTTCATTCAGATACTGTCTGTTAAGTCAGTCCTGGCACTGTGATACTCAGCGTGAAGGAAAACATCTGTTTTGGAGGTATGTAGCGCTCATAAAGCTACGTGATATCTCTGCACAGCGACCTGCAATGGAGACCTGCCCTTCCGTTCTCTTTGGATGTCTTGTGAACCAAAAGCACCTAGACTTTCTGTCTTCATTTCTTCAGCTACAAGAAAGGGTAATACTATTTTGTTTTCCCTTGGGCATTTGGTATTGGTTGATTTATGAATGGAGATAAAGTCTGGAAGTCTTTACGTAGAGGCTCTCTGTAATGCCAGTCTTTTTTTTCATGTCTCCGAACAGACTAAACTATGTGTTAGGGACATCTGATGCACACAGTGGTAGCCCAGCAAATACTGCCCTACTATCTTTATGACTCATACAATATTTACTGTGCTGCCAGGTTCAACAGTGCTAGAAAACATGCATTGTAGATGCAATTTCACTGTAGAAATTGTTTAAAGCCTGCTAAAGCTTTATTCCGAGTATGTGGATTTTTTCTTCCATAAAAAGCCTGAGGGTTAGTATCTGTTTAACATTCAGGAGGCAAGAAATGCTTCCAGTGCTTGGAAACAGTGAGGAGCATCCTTCTGGGATCCCTGAGATCTTGCAATGAAGTTACACTCCCTGTTTTCCTATTATAGCTAACATCGAGGGGAAGCAGGTGGGTCCCTGTACATCATCATTGTCATCAATAAAACACATTAACTCAATACTGCTAATGAGCATTGAGTGAGCACTGAAATAGGAAGCTATGTTGACATTTAAAAGATCCCAGTTATCAGGTTCTGTGTTGCCTAATTGCGAGGGTTGTGTGGGAAGCACTGCTTCAATGTCTCTATCTAGTATGGACATGATCAGCAGGAATACGCTACTCCTATGGAATGTCAGTTACGGCAGGAAACAATTATCCTTTCTGCATATTCAAAATATGTCAAAACATTCTTCTTTTTTTCCCTTTTAGGGCTCATCAAAGCTGTGAGTGTGTCAACAACTTTCCACCTACTCGGAGGTAGCTCCGGAATATCTGATTCACAGACATTTTTCTTGCTTGATGTTGAACCTTGTGCAGCCGTAGCCGACTCAAGCCTTTGCAAGTATTACAGGCAAGACTGGATTTTGCCAACCAAAGCGTGGTCTGGTCAGCATGTACCACCATTACATTCCTTTCCTCTCCAAAATAGGGTGCCCACGTCCAAATTTCCTGTAGCCCTGGACTATGGTCATTTCCAAACTGTGCTAAGTGTGTCTGGGAGGGGGCGAGTTGACCCAGACCAACAGCATGTGAGGGACTATCCTAACAATTTAATAGGGTAGGTGATCACGTTCTGGAGTCTGGGCCTGGGTCGTGACGCTTTAATTTACTAGCAGAGATACAGCCAGTGAGTAGTAACAACAGGATCATCCAGTCAACTGGTCTGATGGTATATCATGGACTATTATGTCTCACCTTGCTTCCCTTTCATAGGGGTTTGCCTAGGGCATCTCTACTAGGAAGGCATCCAATCTTGATCTGAAAACATCAAGAGACAGAGAATCCAACTCTACTTTTTGGTAAGTAGTTCCCAGGATTAATTGCTCTTACTATTAATAATGCATGCCTGGGTTTCTTTGTATGAATTTGTTTGGCTTCAGCTTCTAGCCGTTGATTCCTGCTATGCTTTCTCCACTAGATGAAGGAGATCTTTTGCATACAGTATTATCTTGTTGTGGTGGTACTTGTACACTTTAATCAAGTCATGTCTCCATCTTTTTGATAAGGTAAGCAGAGAGATCCCTTCCAGGCTTTCACTAGGGAGAGACATTTTCTCTCATCCTCTCTCTGACCTGTCTCCAACTTTTCCCATTTAAAATACGGGCAGCAGAACTTTTTGCACTATGCCAATATTAGTCTTACCAGAGCAGAGATAAGATCAGCTCCCCACTCCTACTCAGTACTTCCTTGTTCATACATCCATGAATCACATTATCCCCTTTTCCTTTACACTAGAAGCTCATGTTGCCACCCTTAAATTCAGTCTGCGGTCCTTAATTTCCATGGCTGCCTGCTATCTACACAATGGGCTCCATTCCCTGTTCCTGTAGGAGTGCCTATACTAAGACACATCTTTAAAATCAGGTCTTTTGCACTGGCTGTGTTATAATGTCCTGGCAGTGTGTTGCAAAGTTAAATCCCTGAGCTGATCAGGTAAGATTCTTGGGTATGGAATAAAGAAAATAAATAAGAATAGCTCCTTAGAAAATGAATGACAAAATTCATTCAATTCAAATTTAATGTCAGCAGGAAGAGAATCAGCTCATGGCATTTGTTCTCCAATATGAAGCTGTAACTAAATTTTCCAGGTCTACAAAAGGTGAAATCCATGCTGCTCTAATCCTTTTTTCCCAGATCTTGTAACTGCTGTAACCAGTGAACACATGTTGATTCCTTCCCACTGCCACTGACAGTATTTTCTCATCTTGAAAAAAAAATAAATCAAGTCTAACCTGTCTTTCCAACAAAGATTTTCTTCTCATTAAAATCTGAGAACCGCTGCATGGATTTCAGCTTGATAGTCAGAAAGTATCTCATTTGTCCCAAAGGCAAGTGTAGTCTACGTGGCTAAGCCAGTATTATGATTTTTTTTTAAGTCAAATCAGAGCTATTCTTTGAAGGACTGTGATTGTGCAATCACCAAGGCATTTTTTGTGCTGGCAAGAAAAGACACAAAGCAAACTGATCTGACGCATTTTAACAAGTATTTTTTAGATATGTAGATTGAAAGAAGAGCCGTGAAACTTTGATGTGAGTGATCCTTACATCTTTGGTCCTACTGATTTTGATGAGAGTTTCTGCTCAGGAACAGATTTCAGGATTTGACTTGTGCTGCTATTTTCTGCTGGTGATTTTTTCTCTGTAAATATGAGGTCATACTGATGCCATAACACCAAGAAATCTGTCTTGTGGGCTCATTAACAGGGGACAAGCATCTAAAAGTCTACAGGTTTTTTTGGCTACCCAAGGATTACAGTGTAAACCCAACTGTAATACATATTGATGCTTGAAAGAAGAAAGGACATATAAGTTCATGTGAAGCTGTTGATTCCTGTGCACAATACACTTTATAGCACAAGAGCTCTCAGACTAAGTATTAAAACAGGACTTGGTAATTCTGAGGAATGCTACAATTTGTATCTGAAACTATTTTTAAAGACTACCTGTGATTAGTGTTGATGTAGCTGTCATTGTCAGATGTTCACATGAAATTATATGGTTGTTTTTTCTGAAGAGGCAGGATGCGCCCCACAGTGCTCGGGAGGGGGGACACTTCCCCAGGCCTCACGAGGCGATGGCTTTTGGTGAGGGCTGAACACAAGGTTGGGCTGTTTGTGGAGACTTGTACCTCTGCAATATGCATCTCACCGTGGTTTATTTGTGCTGTCTCAGGTCCCTGTAGCACACCCAGTGTGTGAATGCCTCTCAGTGATGTATTAAACTAATAAACTACCTGTCACATGCATTTCAGATGCAGTTTTGCAGTCGAAGAGAAGAACTTGTCCCTCTTTGATGGCCAGTTCAGCATGTTCCCATGCAGGCATGTACTGTACTCTCTGCACTTCCTAAAAGTTTTTTAAAAAGCAAGTAAGGTCAATTCTGTTTTATATAAACACAGCAAGAACGTGAACACGAAAATATGTGTTAATAATAGTCTGGCCACAAAGTATTCTATAAGCAAAGGGTGGTTTTTTTCTGTCAATGAAGTCATAGCTGTCCCGGTGGCTGGGTGGCAGTAAGGTGTGTTAGCCCGTGGGAAACCTGACCCGGGGAGTTCCCAGGCGGGCGAGTGAAATGAGGCCATGCTGCCTGGGTATCTGATAGGGGACCTGTCATATACCTCACTCCACCAAATACTGTCTTCCAAGGTACTGGTGTCTGCTCAGGGTTTGGAAAACAGTTAGAAATAGTGGTTGGATTCCTCAGTTGCTTAAAATGTTGGTGTAAACTTCCTCAGCCATGCCTCTGAAGCCGGTGTGTGGTGTTCTGTAAATGCATCATGTAAAGAGATTGGAAAAACCTGGCCAGCAGAGGTCAGGTATGGATTTGAACAGTTTGAGAGCAAAAGTTGTTCAGAGATATTCCATTGGCTTGATATCGTCTCTCAATATTTGGGGATGGAGTGTTGTTTGGTGCTAGTCTGCAGAGCTGGTCCGCCTGCCCTTGAGCCATTTCAGTTTACTGCTGCCTGTGATTATATTTCCATCATTATGGTATTTGCTGTGTTTCACATCCTAAGTACATTTTTTAGATTAAATCTCATGTTTTGACTCAGTGATTAAAATTAGGCTATGTGGAAAGTTGTAATTTATAAACAAGTGTTATAAATTTCCCTCCCTTCCTCTGTTCTTTTTTCTCTCTTCTCTCTCCTCTCTTTTCTCTCCTCTCTTCTCTTCCCTTTTTTTTGCTTTTGACTTTTTTCTCTTTTTGTTTTTCTTTTCCTTCCCTCCTTCCTTCCTTCCTTCCTTCCTTCCTTCCTTCCTTCCTTCCTTCCTTCCTTCTTTCT